>LPNX010056620.1:286768-311584 GCA_001517045.1 Pseudotsuga menziesii | reverse complement strand
TCCTACTCAAATTTGGGAGAAGAGGGAAGGTGAAGAGAGAGGCCACATGGCATAGCATGAGAAGCCACACCAATTCGACTTGGATTTGGTTTATGGATAGATTGGAACCTTAGAATACCAATAATGTTTATAAAATACATGGATCATCCATGAGAAGATTATTTTTCTCATTTGTGAAATTGTCATTTGTGAATTGTGAGAGCTAGTGGATGACTAGTTTTCTTGTTTAAGCCAATTTCGAGGGTGAAAGATTCCCGTCCTAGTTGGTGTTTGGAAAGGCCACTCAGGAATTTCATAGAGATTTAATGGAGTCTTATTTTCAGGTTTAATCTATAGGAAATAATGTGGATTCTTCTATTGCAGCACTCTCTCTCAACTATTTCTAGTTTTCACACCATATTCATGCCAATGGAGGGATTGCGCTTTGGGTGAGCTATTGATATATTTGGGGAAGATTATAATGCTCATTATCTTATGTTATAATTTATATTCTCTATATTTCATTTTTATAAGACTCTCAGGTCGAAATACCCAAAATAATTCATGTAAAAAAGTTGAACAATGAAGAAATAGTGTCATTTCCCCACTATCTTGTTGTGAACCATTGTAATGCTGATGATTTAGAATTGGGAGAGCCTTTATTTGTCCATTTATGATTTTAATCAGTTAAATATTATCTTTTCTTCATTCTTAGAAAGTTTCAAGTCGAAATTCCCAATATTTGTCTGTCAAAATGACTTTTAATGAGCAAACAATGACCATTTCCACTCCATTTTGATATATGCCATGGTAATGCTTATTATTTCGAATGGAGGAATGTATATATGATAAATGTATGATGGATGGACTATAATTAATGTTTATTTCAAGTCACATTTTTAGTACTTAAGCATTGGAATCCATTTTACTCATTTTTATTGCATTGGGAGAAGATTTGCTGCATTTTCCCCAAGGGTCGAAATTGTGACTTGGGGGTTGTTTTGGAAAGAGTCATAAAAAACTCTATAAACTGAACCATGATGCATATGAGAATTTGAAAAGGTCCCTTACACATACCCATCCTCTATTCAAAAATTCAAGTGACTTTGGGATCATTTGTCAAGCCATTTCCGGCAATTACCCAAGGGGAATTGGAGCCCCAATTTGCTAGTAAAGAATCCTACTTTGAATAGAACATTAAACAAGTTTTCAGAAGTAATTGGGAGGTCAAAAAACATACATGAGCATGGTGTTTAAGTTATATTATCAGTCATGTACCTTCAGAAAAAATTTGGAAGCATTTGGGTCAATTTGGAGGTCTAGACATCAAAACTAGTCAAGAGCCAAAATTGAGAAAAAATTGGAAAATCGGGCATTTTAATAAAGTTCCAAAAAGGGAACATTACACAATATACTTTGATAGAACAAGGTATAGTGTCGAGGAAAAGTTCCAAATGTTGGAACTTCTCGAACATCACCAACTTTCTGCAGCATATTTTGATACATGTCCCAAATGAATCACAACATGGCTGTCGACTAATACAACACAAATCCATGCGAGATACAAAAAAGTCATGGATATAAAATACAACGTAGATCCATGCAAATAAGACCCAAATTTGGACATAGCTACCAGACATACAATGTATATCTATGTCATACAGATGCAAATCTGAGCACAGCCACGAACATACAAATGTGGATCCATGCTAGGACTCATACAAATACTATATCGCAACCTAGGGAAAGCAATGAGTGCTTAACAAATACCCAGGTTCTTCATCTCATCTTCCACAAAGTATGATTCTATCCATGTGATTACAATGATCTGAAGTCAAACATGGTAGAAACCACTTGATTACCGGCCAATGATGTGAACCATTAACAAGTGCGAGGGAGATCACCATTGATGTCAATGATTCCCAAGGTACCCTAGTACAATCTCCTAAGTGTGAATAAATGTTTTGATGTCGAACACTCAATCAAATCTCTTAATCAAAGGTCAATGATGTAAACCTATGTCGACAGTGAGAGAATCTGTCATTAAGGCATACAGATCTCAAGGTACTAAACTTGTTTCTAAGACTAATTCCTGGATGATGAGCTGATGTCGACAGGAATAGTCTTGTTGAAGGAGGGCCATGATGAATCCCACATCGACAACATGAAACTCGAAACAAAGTTCTAGAATTTTGAGTATGATGTAACTATAGGACTGACTAAAAAGTAACTGACATAAAAAAGTTGTTTAACAACAGGTGTAAAATCTCAACATGACTTCCCTTTGAACATTGGGAGGCACAACCGAAGACTTGGAAGCACTAACTTGATGAGGCAGAACACAATGCGACAATGTACATGAATCAAAGGAGTGGCATGACTCATGAAAGTGGATCGACTCAGAGACAAAATGAATACCCAATTGACTGAATGAAATGTAGACAAGTGCCATGTTCAAAGGTGACTAATAACTGCCATTTATTGAAAATGAAATGTATTTCCCTTCCCTTAATTTCCCCATCATGATTGATGAGTGCCTCTTTTTTTTTTACGAGTTCAAAGAGGGTAAAAAACACTTGTTGTAGCTCATCAAGTGATGAATCCAAACTCATATGTTTTACGAACCTGAGCAAGGAGGGGTTCATTCCCAAAAAGGGGTCTTTCAATGTTTAATTTAATGAGTCCAATGAAAGAAAACTCAGCGTAGTTCATGTTTAGAGATTCTAAATAAACTAAAGAATACTCCAAAGGGTCCTTTTTCGTATGATTTAGTCCCTAAGGCCCGAAAAAATATAAAATAATACCTTAGAGAACTCTTCCAGTCATGATTGGAGTGTTCCTTTTTCGTAAATAGTCCATCTGAACTGAAAAAGAGATAACCTACTATCAAAGAGACGACTCTTCAAATACTTTTATGAGTATGAAGAAGAAAAGTACTTGACTATCTTTTCACATTTTAAGAGTCCGAAAAGAGCTTAAAGAAGACTCTATTAACATTTTTCATGTTTGAATCCAGAGCACAAAAAAGTAATAAACTAAGCTCAAACCACCTTTCATTTTTTAACCAGAGCGCGAAAAATGAAAAGTGAGCTCAACACCATCTTACTGTTTTTAATGAGCTCGAAGATCAGTTGAAAGAATGCTCGAAGATTGGTTTCATTTTTATGCAAGCTCGAAACCAATGGGTAAAGTATGCTTGAAAAATCCCATTAACATGATATACAGAAGTTGGAATCTTTCCCCCAGCATGATTGCTAGTGAAGCTTACCCCTAGCATGGTTTCTAGTGGCTCGACATGCCCCCCAAGCTTCGTTTCATCTGACGATTCTTCTTCCATACCCAACCTAAAAACTTGGTTACTAATGTGAAAATGTAACAATTCCAATGAAAGAAAACTCAGTGTAGTTCATGTTTAGAGAGTCTGAACAAACTAAACAAAACTCCAAAGGGTCCTTTTTCGTATGATTTAGTCCCTAAGGACTGAAAAAGTATAAAATAATACCTTAGAGAACTCTTCCAGTCATGATTGGAGTGTTCCTTTTTCGTAAATAGTCCATCTGAACCGAAAAAGAGATAACCTACCATCGGAGAGACGACTCTTCAAATACTTTTACGAGTATGAATAAGACAAGTACTTGACTATCTTTTCACATTTTAAGAGTCCAAAAAGAGCTTAAAGAAGAATCTATTAACCTTTTTCATGTTTGAACCCAGAGCACGAAAAAGTAATAAACTAAGCTCAAACCACTTTTCATGTTTTAACCAGAGTGCGAAAAATGAAAAGTAAGCTCAACACCATCTTAGTATTTTTAACGAGCTCGAAGATCAATTGAAAGAATGCTCGAAGATTGGTTTCATTTTTACGCAAGCTCGAGACCAATGGGTAAACTATTCTTGAAAAATCCCATTAACATGATATACATAGGTTGGAATCTTTCCCCCAGCATGATTTCTAATGAAGCTTACCCTAGCATGGTTGCTAGGGGCTCAACATGGCCCCCAAGCTTTGTTTCATTTGACGATTCTTCTTCCATACCCAACCTAAAAACCTGGTTACTAATGCGAAAATGTTCACCAGGGGGGTAGGAAGAACAAGAATTAGGCAGGTGAAAAGAAGGTTCAAGTTATAACACTAAAGGGAAGACTCGACTTAAGGGAAGGGGATTTGTTTTCATTTTTACACAAGCTTGAAACAGAAGGTAACTTTGATTGGAACATGGTTTCATTTTTATGCAAGCTTGAAACCAAAAGGTAAACTATGCTTAAGGAAACCTACTTCATTTTTTAATGAGCTTGAAATAGAAAATGAACTATGCTCAGGAATGGTTTCATTTTTATGCAAGATTGAAACCAAAAGGTAAACTATGCTTGAGGAAACTTGCTTCATTTTTTAATGAGCTTGAAATAGAAAATGAACTATGCTCAGGAATGGTTTCATTTTTATGCAAGCTTGAAACCAAAAGGTAAACTATGCTTGAGGAGATCCATTTCATTTTTTAACAAGCTTGACATAGAATGGGAACTTTGCTCAAGAATGGTTTCATTTTTATGCAAGCTTGAAACCAAAAGGTAAACTATGCTTGAGGAGATCCATTTCATTTTTTAACGAGCTTGACACAGAATAAGAACTATGCTCACCAACCTGTTTCATTTTTTAACTAGCTTGACATAGAATAAGAACTATGCTCGCCAACCTGTTTCATTTTTTAATGAGCTTGACACAGAATAATAACTATGCTCGTGAACCTGCTCTTACCCAACATGATATCCATAGGTTGGTAGGTTTCCCCCATTTCATAAAAGCTATCGTCTTAGCTCCATTATGATGTCCATAGACTAGAGCCATGCCCCCCATTTTACCTATGATGGGAAGAAGCTAACTAGAAGAAGGGGAAGGAACCACAAGAACATGCGGCACATTCAGGGTAGTCTGATTACTAGGAGTCACGCGATGGTCGGGTGTAAAAAAAGAAAGTTGATCAATGGTCACAATATTTCCATCATGGGGAAAATGCATAACTCTAAAGAGTGTGGACACTACATCCTTCATGGCGTAAAAATAATCACGTTTAAGGAGCATATTGAAATCTAAAGGACCTTGGACCACCATAACATCAATACAGATAGTTTTCCCTCCTAATGTAATAGGAAACTAAGGAAGGGTCCCTAAAGGTGCAGTAGTTCTTCGATTAAAAGTCATTATCTAATCAGTGGTTGGCACAAGCTGGGGTGAACCCAAAGCTTTCCAAGCAGTTGAGGATAGAATACTAACAGAATCCCATTCGTCAACAATAGTGTGAAGTATCCGCCTAGCAGTAACATTCACAACTATCTGGAAAGGAACACTCGAATGAAGACGAGACTCTGTTAGGTTATTGCATTCAAAGGAAATAACCTCACTACTCAGAGAGGGTTCTGTCGAAACAAACAAAATTTCCTCTTGTCGAGAACAATCAGAACGAAGCATGAAAACCTCAGCAGGTTTCGGTTCATTCTCTATTGTAAGAGAAGAACAAGACGAAGATTTGGTCAAAGCAACTACTGCAATCTTAACACTCTCTGTTGAAAGAGTGGTATCGGGTGGAGATGACATCAACTCGACCACTTTAACTTCACTCTTCAAAGGAAGAATTGGATCAATCACGGATGAATCCGGATTAACCACTTGGAATTCACTCTTACAAGGAAGAGTGGGATCGACCTTGGATGAAACCGAATCAACCACTTTAACTTCACCCTTCAAAGAAAGAGTGGTATCAACTACATATGAAACTGAATTGACCACTTCAACTTCACTCTTCAAAGGAAGAGTGGGATCAATCGAGGTTAGAACTGGATCGACCACTTTATTGTTAGAATTTCATCATTAAGCTAGCATTATATTTGGATATTTACTGAGAGAATAACAAGCATAGAAATCAAACACAAGAGACAATGAACACAGTGTTTATCCTCGGGGAAACCATAAATGGTGAAAACCCTGCAACTTCCTCAGAGATAGAATCAGCACCAAAATAGAAAAGCCCCAAAAATAGTAAGTGATCTCCCGACAGCAGTAACCTTCTTCTTATCTAGCCCCAGTGTCTTCTCCTTCCTCAACTATGCGCTACACTTGAGTGTGTATAAGTTGTGTATTAAATAGAGACTCCAGCTTTCTATTTATACTAATCCTGACATGACTAAAACCCTACCAGGGCCGACCTCTACTAGGAGAGTCTAATAACCCTAGTGCCCTGGAACTGCGGGGACTTTAACCCTTAGACAATAGGAGGGTTGCCCACAGTGACTTGACATGACTTGTTTACATGATAGACCTTCCTGATAGGAACATCGGGGCATGATATAACTCAAGTACATCTCAGAATAAACACTGGGTTACAATATATAATAAATACAAGTGAAATACATTCTGAAGTTACTTATACATCAACACTCCCTCTTAACTAGGAAGGTATTCTTTCGACACAAATTTTAGCACAAGTCTTCTTCTCTGTATCTTCTGGATCATCATCGAGTCCTCGTCATCTTCAAGTCTTCTTCATCTTCAATTCATCTTCATCTTCAAGTCACATATTCATCTTTAAGTCATCTTCATCATCGGATTTGGAACATCACTCGATCTGGATCATCACTGGACATCATCACTGGATTTGGATCATCAATGGACATCATCACTAGATATGGATCATCACTCAATCTGGATCATTTCTGCTGGATCATCATCACTGTATCTGGATCATCATCACTCAATTTGGATCATCACTGGGCATCATCACAGGTGCTATCTCTTGATTCTTCTCGTCATAGGAACCTCTACAGAGCCAGTCCTTTTTCATACTAGATGTATCATCTTAGAGCTAGTCCTTTTTCATACTAGATGAGGCATCACAAAGCTGGTCCTTTTTCATACCAGATGAGGCATCACAGAGCTGGTCCTTTTTCATACTAGATGTGGCAGCTACTCAGAGCTAGTCCTTTTTCATACTAGATGAGTCTTCTCAGAGCTAGTCCTTTTCATACTAGATGAGACATCACAGACCTGGTCCTTTTTCATACCAGATGAGGCATCACAGAGCTGGTCCTTTTCATACCGGATGTGGCAGCTACTCAGAGCTAGTCCTTTTTCATACTAGATGAGTCTTCTCAGAGCTATTCCTTTTTCATACTAGATGAGGCATCATAGAGCTGGTCCTTTTTCATACCATATGAGGCATCACAGAGCTGGTCCTTTTTAATACCAGATGTGGCAGCTACTCAGAGCTAGTCATTTTTCATGCTGGATGTGGCATCCACATATACCTGACAATGGAAGGAACCAATCCTCTCACTATGTCACAGCTCTTACATCCGACCATGTAAGGAACCAATCCTCTCACCATGTCAGAATGGCACATCACTTACATCTGATCATGGAAGGAACCAATCCTCTCACCATGTCAGAAGGGCTCAACACGGACACATCATTTCCTCTTGGGAGGAACCTTGATCTAGAGAACATCAAGGTTCTCCTTGAAGTACTCAAACTTCACCCTAGCCAATGGCTTAGTCAACACATCAACTATCTGTTCGTTCGTCGCAACATACTGGAGCTTCACTGCTCCTCTCTGCACCATATCCCTGATATAGTGATACTTGATATCGATATGCTTCGACTTTTCATGGAATACTGGATTCTCTGACAACATTACACAACTCTGGTTGTCACAGTATATACAAGTAGCATCTAACTGGAGATCAAATAAATCAGACAGTAGCTTCCTTAGCCATACTACCTCACAACTAGCTGAACAGGCTGCAACATACTCTGCTTCAGCTGTACTCAGTGCCACACAGGATTGCTTCCTGCTAAACCACGAGATCACACCTGATCCCATACTGAAGCAACACCCTGAAGTGCTCTTCCTATCGATGGCACTGCCTACCCAATCTGAATCAACATAACCCTCCAGGTTAATCCTTTGATCAGCCTTATACTTGAGCCCATAATCAGCCGTACCCTTCAGGTACCTTAGAATATTCTTTGCAGCAGTCAAGTGAACATGTCTTGGATCTGTCAAGTATTGGCTCAAGGTGTTCACAGCAAAGCAAATATCTGGTCTTGTGTTCTACAGGTACATCAAGGACCCAATCATCTGATGATACATCGTGGCATCAACTGTCTCTGATGAAGCATCACTCAATAGCTTCAAGTTTGATGCCATAGGTGTGGTTTAATGCCTTGCAGTCCATCATCCCAAATCTCTTCATGATCTCTACTGCATACTTTCCTTGTCCAAGGAAGATTTCATCTGTAGTTTGCCACACCTCCATACCTAGGAAATAATGCATCATTCCAAAGTCCTTCATCTCGAACTCAGGAGCAAGCTTTCTCTTCGTATCAGCAATCAACCCATCCATACCTATCACAAACAGATCATCTACATATAGTAGAAGTATCACCGGGTTGCCATCTTCCACCTTGTAGTAAAGGTTGGAATCTGCTTTACTCTTGGTAAAGCCCAAACTGGATAGAAATCTGTCAATTCTGTCGTACCGTATCCTGGGTACCTGTTTCAAATCGTACAGGGCTTTCTTCAATATACACACATGAGACTCCCTGTCATGTGTCTCAAAACCGAGTGGCTGCTCCACATACACTTCCTCTTCTACTACACCATTCAAGAAAGCAGTCTTGACATCCATTTGGTGTATCTTCCATTTCATCACTGCAGCTAGAGCAAGTACCGATCTGGTGGAAGTGTATTTGGCTACAGGTGAAAAGGTTTCTTCATAGTCTATTCCTTCTTTCTGAGAGAAACCCCGAGCCACAAATATTGCCTTATACTTTTCAATGCTACCGTCTGCAGCATGCTTGATCTTGTAGATCCATTTGGAAGTTACAACTGACTTCCCTTCTGGTCTTGGGACAACATCCCAAACATCATTCTTCATGATCGATTGATGCTCTTCGATCCTCGCATCCTTCCATTCTTTCCGTTTTGCCGCTTCTTCATATTTGGAAGGTTCTTTATCAATGAAGTCACATAGTAAATCTACATAACTAGAACAGGATCTGGTCCTCTTTCTTTCTCTGAGATTCTCTTCTGGAACCCCATATCTTTCTGCACCTTGGATAATCTCTCGTACCCAAGCAGGTTTCCTCTTGTGAGGATTCTTCTCCTGTGGTGGATCTACAGGTCTTTGTGGTTCTTTAAATTCTCGATCTTCTTCTTGAGTTTCTTCGTTCATGATTGTATCATGAATTCTGGGAGCTTCTACTTCTTCCGGTTCTTCAGCAGGTTTCTTTCTGGATTTGATGTAGGCTGAATCTTCGTCAAATGTTACATCCCTGCTGATGTCAATCTTTTTGAACCCTGGGAAGTATATTCTGTAAGCCTTCAAGCTTTCAGAGTATCCCACAAACATACCCTTCTTTCCTGACGGATCTAATTTTGTTCTCTTCTCTTTTGGAATGTGTATGTACATAGGACAACCGAATATTCTAAGATGGCTGACTTCCGGTTTCTTTCCAGAGAAGACTTCTTTAGGATTCTTGTTCTCGAGTACTCTGTGTGGAGTATGGTTATGTACATACACTGTTGTTCTGGCTGCTTCTGCCCAAATATGCATAGGAAGATCTTGATCATGAAGCATATCTCTTGCAGATTCCATGATGGTTCTATTCTTCCTTTCTGCAATCCCATTCTGTTGTGGATTGTAAGGAGTGGACAACTCCCTCTTAATCCCTGAGTCCTTACATAGTTCCTTGAACTCATTTGAAGTGAATTCTTTTCCATTGTCTGATCGAAAAGTCTTGATCTTCTTTTCAGTATGGTTCTCGATCAAGGCCTTGAATTCCTTGAACTTGCTAAACACTTCATATTTATTCTTCATGAAGTAAATCCATGTCTTCCTAGAAAATTCATCAATAAAAGAAACATAGTACACATACCCGCTTAGTGATATTGATGACATTGGTCCGCATACATCGAAGTGGATGATTTCCAAGATTCCTTTTTCTTTTCTCTCGCTACTTGGAAATGTCTTCTTTTTGTTCTTTCCTTTTGCACATCCTTTGCAGACCCCTTCATGTTTTGCTTGAATTTCTGGAAGACCTTCAACAGCTTTGCTTGCAAGTGGTAGTGCTCTGTAATGTACATGTGCAAGCCTTCTATGCCAAAGTTCATTTGGTTCTACTATGTCATGAACCAAAGCTTGATATGGTTGGCCCTTCAACTTGTATAGACCTCCTTCTTGTTCTCCAATCACTATTGCATCGTCAAAACTCTTTCCCTTTGGCCACATAAGAACTTGGCCATCTACAAAAGCAACCCTCATTCCTTTTGCATCCAATGCAGATATGGAGAGGAGGTTCTTCTTTAGTCCTGGAACAAATAATATATTCTTCATCTTCAAAGACTTTCCAGAGTCTAGTTTATAGAAGGATTCACCACTACCTTTTATTGGATACTGGTAGTCATCCCCAAGTTTCACCTTGTGAGGTGACTCATGTTCAGATAACTTCACAAATGATTCTTTGAATCCCGTCATGTGCTTGGAAGCACCACTGTCTATAAGCCAATCATTGCTTCCATGTGAAACAGTTCCCGTGAGAGCGGAGATCAGTACATATTCATCCTCACTTGAAGAGTCATCACTTTCTTGTCTGATTCTCTTTGTGGGAGGTTCATCATCCTCTGCAGCATGGGCATGATGTCTTCTCTTATTTCCCTTCTTCTTTAGATTTCTTTTGTTGGGGAAGAATCTGGATATGTGACCTTTCTCATCACATGTGTAACATCTAATAGTATTCAGATCTTTTCTAGAGTGTGAGATCTTACCTTTGGAGTGATAATTGCTCCTCCTGTTTTTCTTGGAGTGAACTGTGAGAGCTTGATCTTCACTACCCATCTTCTCTTCTCGAGCTGCTATCCGAGCTTCTTCTTGAGAGCATTCTTCCCATAGTCTGTTGAACTTGACTAACTTCTTTCTGGCACAGATTCCTTGAATGAAAGAGTCCCGTGATCTAGGGAGACCATTCAAGGTGCTCATTACAATCTCTGCATTTTCCACTTCTTCATCTACTACTTCCAGTTGTTCCTTGATATGAGAGACCCTTGTAAAGTAATACTGAATAGTCTGAGCATTATGGATCTTCACATTCTTCAATTGGTTTCTCAAAGTCATCTTCCTGTTTATGTTCTTCCCTTCAAACAATTTGGTTAGGGCATCAATTATAGCTTTAGGTGTCTTGAGGGAGGACACCTGTGGTATGAGATGATCCTTGATAGAATCAACAATGATTCTCTTTTCCATAACGAACTTCTTCTTATGCAATGCCTTAGCCTCATCTCCCTCTGGAATTGGAACCTCCTCATTGATATAGGAGTCCAACTCATTCTCTTCCAAGACCAGGGAGATCCTATACTTCCAAGCTCGGAAGTTATTAGCTCCCTCAAGCTTTTCATCAAGCTTGGTATGATGAGACGTCTTAAACTGAGAACCCCAAATGGAAATACAAAAAATCTAGATCTTACCAGGTCAAGATGTCAGATCGAGATTTGGAGCTGAAATCCTGCAGTGTTGGTTTAGTAACAAATTAGGGTTTTGATTTTCCGGAGATCTGTCCACCCAAATGCCTTGAAATTTATCCCTAACTTCAATTTTGGGGAGGAGATCAATCTAGGCCTGGACTCACTGAAAAATTCCTCTTCTGTGAGAAGCCTTAATTTACGACAGTAGTGTCAGGTCCAAAACTGAAAAACTTCAGAATTGGATTATGCTTTGATAGAAAGATGCGCCCTAAGGAGGAGAGTTATTCCACCTTACTTTTGCTGAAAATATATGGAGGAATATCCACAAACTGGGAATACCTAGTTCCCACAGCTGCACAGTGTCTTCTTCTCAGGTTAGCTCTGATACCATGTTAGAATTTCATCATTAAGCTAGCATTATATTTGGATCTTTACTGAGAGAATAACAAACACAACAATCAAACACAAGAGACAATGAACACAGTGTTTATCCTCAGGGAAACCATAAATGGTGAAAACCCCGTAACTTCCTCAGAGATAGAATCATCACCAAAATAGAAAAGCCCCAAAACAGTAAGTGATCTCCCAACAACAGTAACCTTCTTCTTGTCTAGCCCAAGTGTCTTCTCCTTCCTCAACTATGTGCTATGCTTGAGTGTGTATAAGTTGTGTATTAAATAGAGATTCCAGTTCTCTATTTATACTAATCCTGACATGACTAAAACTCTACCAGGGCTGACCTCTACTAGGAGAGTCTAATAACCCTAGTGCCCCGGACTGCGGGGACTTTAACCCTTAGACAATAGGAGGGTTACCCACAATGACTTGACATGACTTGTTTACATGATAGACCTTTCTGATAGGAACATCGGGGCATGACATAAATCAAGTACATCCCAGAATAAACATCAGGTTACAATATATAAGAAATACAAGTGAAATACATTCTGAATTTACATATACATCAACATTTATCAACCAATGGGATGTCAAGTGACAACTTACTATAACCTGTTGGAAGCCGTTGACGAGAAACAATAATATATTCCAACAACTTAGAATCTTCATCCATGTGAGGACAAAGGTAAGTAAAGTGCATGTCCTTACAAAGCAAGCAAGGATTTCTAACTTTACCCTTCTTATTCTTAACTACAGATTCATTGGGTGAGGGAGGATAATGAGCATGATCACCAGAGGCTGATGACATATATTACTGGGAAACGTTAGACCACTCTTCCAAAACTAGGACCAAACCATGACAATCTTTCAGAAGGTGATCACCCTTGCAAAGCATACAAGGGAATTCGGGCTTACACGATCTTTGGGTATGCAGATCAACACTCTCTGCACTCAGAGGAGTAATTGGTTGAGACTTTGTTTTCTGTTTGTTTTTCCTCTTCTCAATCTTCCTTTTCTTCTTCTTCTTATCCACCTGAATACTAGTACTACAACTTTCAACACGCGAAGAGGGAGAAACGGGAGAAGACACATCTGGTGAAGAAGGAGAGGGATCAACATGAGGTTGATTCTCTTGCGGTGAAGGATTATGATCAGAAGCAACTGGTGTACATGGGATAATTGTATTGGAGAATAACCAAACAAATAATCCAATAGTCAATCTAGGAAGGCTTAACGTATCCATGAGAGGAGGACCAACATCCCCATATGGAGGGAAAACAAAGGATGTGCTTGGTAAAGGAGTCTCTTGGTTGGTAGTCCTGGAAGGTGAAGCCATAACCATGCAACAAAACTATCTCTCTCTTCTCAAAAATCCTAACTATACAGACAACAAGCGCTATTCAAACTAAAGAAGTAAGAAAAATATGTGAGAGGAGTGGATTAAAGGTTTGGAACCTCACGAGACAAGCCAAAAGGATAACTCAGATGGTCTCAGGATTCCTAAAAGTGTCTCCCGATATATGCAAGGTAAGTGGGAGATCAAATCGGTAGTAGTGTTGTCTAATGCACAACCGTTTACAAGGGGCCTTCCTATATACAATTGAGTACATGAAGTACCTTTCGATATACCTCAAGGGTACGTGAAAGGCCATTCGATATACCAATGGTACGTGGAAGAACCGCGCGAGTCTCGGGTTGCAGTGCAGACAAATTAACGACAACTCCTACGTTTTACGACACCTAAACATGTCACTAACCTATCCCACAAATTGCTAAAAATTTTAAACCTAAGCTAGCGCTTAATTTTATCTTGAACGGTTAGGTGGATGCATGAGGTGAGGACATAAAAAGTAAAACCATGCAAGATGATTGTGCAAAATTTTCACTTTCACTTTAAAGGTATGCCCTGCTTAAGGAAGGGAGAGAGAGGTTCAATTCATTTGAAACATAGAATAAATCCCATACAAAGATAAAAAGACACTTGCTTATATGGTCCTTTCCTAACTGAAACAAACAAAATCTTCTCTTTTGAACTGAAAAAGAAGTGAGATCTCTAATGAAAAGCAAGAAAAGATTGTTACAACTTTATACAAAAGTGTTCATATTTTTCAACTAAAGTGAGAATGGACTAATCACAAAGTGATACAATAACTTTCATATGGACTTTTCCACAACTTATGAAAAAAGGAAAAAGCATACAAAATCATGAATAACATATGAAGAAAAAATGGAATGAATCTTTTCTTGTTCTATCAATGAAGATAGAAATCAGAGATCTAACAAAACCAAGTTCTATTCAAAGCCAACTATGAAGCTTTAAAAGACCAACATCAATCAAAATTCTTGAGAATAACTATGGATTCATACATGTTCAAGGGGGGTTCGGGGGGTATCTCAAATACCAATAGAAGCATCTAAGAATCAAATACCAAACAGGGATAAGAAGAATACCTAGCACCGCTTCTACAGGTGTTGAACAGGGCATTACCAGCCTGAGCACCGCTTCTTGCACATAGGAATAGAGTGGTGGCACCGCTTACAGCAGGTTCACACCAGGGCGTTACCAGGTCCAGCATCGCTTCTTGGACACAGAGAAAGGGCGGTGGCACCGCTCCTTTAACACAGAGGAAGAGTGATGACAGCTCCAGAACCGCACTTATAACATAGCTCAAGAGCGGTGCCCGAGATGGCGATTTGAAAAATAAAAAAGCAACAGAAAAGGAAGTTACAGATTGAAAAATGAACCCAAACAATCACCAGAAAACCCAGTGAACCAAAAACATGAATATCCAAAGGAAGACAGAGGCAAAACAATCAAATTCAAAGTAGATCTACAGATCTATGAATGGAAAAGTAGATCTAAGAATTGAAAATGAAGGTGGAGGTTTCAACTTACCAATGATCCAGAATTCGAAGTAGTTCCCCAGCGGAGTCGCCAAATTTTTAAGCCGAAAATACACACC
The DNA here is from genome assembly GCA_001517045.1 of Pseudotsuga menziesii. Lineage (NCBI taxonomy): Eukaryota > Viridiplantae > Streptophyta > Pinopsida > Pinales > Pinaceae > Pseudotsuga > Pseudotsuga menziesii. The sequence goes on along the minus strand of LPNX010056620.1, from coordinate 296,730 downwards.
TCCTTCGGACAAGAGTTGGTTCCCTAGTTTGAATGGTTCAAATATAGAACAAAACACAAACACGGAATGCTAAAATTCCCCTAGATCTGGTTAATCAACTGAATGGAATGCCATGATACTTCTCTCAAAGGTTGTCCTCGCTATCCTTGAAGCTTACTGCAAAAGAACCTGTAAAAGATGGGAAACAACAAGAGAAACATGATAGCATACAATATAATCAACTAGATCTATGCTTGTGACCAAGGAATCAAGCAATACATACATATGAAACAGTAAATATGGGAAATAAAAGACATTCTTTATTAATAAATGATTGGAGAGACTACAACCTTCATGCCTTGGTGTAGAGAGTTCCTTCCAATGGCTCCTTGCCTCCAAAGACTCAAGAATGATTTTGACAGAGTTTGGGTATGAAACAAAATTATTCCTCCTTTTGCCCATGGGGGGTGAGCCAGTATTTAAAGGCATGGGACGATAGGTATGGTTGAGGATCTCATGGGTGAGGTGGAGATTAGATCCTAAAAGGGAGTATCTCAAGCTCCAGCTGGTCCTAAACCATAGGGATGAGGCTCCACGGAGGTTAGCTTCAAGAATCCTCTCGAAGCTTCTCTATTTTGCCTTCAAAACTCGAGCACCGCTCCTCCAATGAAGCAAATAGGCGGTGATAAGGGGGCATCGCTTCTTGCAATGAAGGAAGGAGCGGTGGCACCTCTCTTTGCTCATGTATCAGGAGCGGTGTTGGCTCTTTGCTTCTTTGGTAACGCTTTTTGTCAATGGGGAAAGAGCGTTACCAACTCAAAAGAGGGAAAATTGCAAGGGATTAATTTATTCCACTTAGAGAAATTAAGGGATTAATTTATTCCACTTAGCATTGTCAACACAATCAATGGCATCCTGAAAACAAGAAGGTTCTTGTTAGTAGAGATTTCATTGCAGGTACGTGTCTACATCATTCTCTATCCTTCACTATAGGGGGTGAGTCCTAATCAACAAAAATACATGCAATAATTGAAAGTTTCCTAATAATCCTAAGATTTTTCAAAAGGTAGAGAGGGGAGGAAGAAAAAATATTACCTCTTGAAGCATGTCATTCGGGGAAAATCCCTTTGCTTGAGCATCCATGGCCTTTATGCCTCCATTTGCAGCTTGCTTTCTAGATCCTTACCTATACCTTTTGAAAACGTTGAAAAAACTTGAAAACTATCTACCAAATATTGACAAAAATATATGAAAATACATAGATTCAATCACAACACTTGGGGGAAACTAGAATCACATAATATTGAAAATAGGAAGAAAGTGATTACAACCCAATGATAGGTGAATCCATTTCTCCTTTTCTCTAAACCATCCTTCTCCATCTATGTTAATGATCACCAAAAACTTGATATGAAAAAATAATCTATCTAGCCTCCAAATCCTTCAACATGTCTTTGCTTTTCTCCCTTCCTCTCTCTAATTCACCTCATATTACTTCTTTATATAGCATTAGGGTTTGTGCACCCAATCACATAACCATGAATGTGAGATTAAGATTTTTGAAGCTTTTTAAATATTTCCTTAAAAAAAACCACTCTACCTAGTTTTTAGGCATCAAACTTGATTTCCAGTATTTTCAAGACAACCCATACTCATGTTAGGCATTTTTTCACCGTATGAGTTATAGGAACTAGGTTTTGGCCCTTAAGTGGTCATGGACTTGGCCTCTTTAGAGACAACTTTATCCTCAAACATTCCTTCATTTTTGGAAGCAATGGTCAAATGAGAGATTGAAGCTCTCAATTGTCCCAAAATTATGATCTTCATGTTGTGGGTGAAATAGAAATATGTTTCCAGATAAACACTATCAAGGGTGTTAATTTTATTGTTAACAGATGCCCCCTAATGTGTGAGGTCCGAAGCTATCTTGGGGGGGGGGATGCATTGCTTTCTCTTTTATTCTGATACTCTTTGTGCTCATACTCTTTAGTGATCAAGGCATGATGGAAAAGGATGGTTTATGAATGCATGAGTTGGCGAAACACCTGCAAGTCAGAAAAGGAAATTTCCCAAATATACAATATATTCCTGAGGCAGGTATACCCATGCTCAATAATAAATAAGCATGGCCATGAACAATACACAGTGGATCCATGTCAAAAGAAAATTCTTTAAAAACATATATGTGCACATCTGAAGATATAGCATATCCAAGTCTTCATGGTACTTTGAAATGGTATTTTAATCTTGCGCAACTCGGGCAGTGCATCAAATGAGTGATACAACTGCCTTTCCAAAGGTCTTCAAAACAAACCAATGATAGTACGAGTTCATATCATGCGATTAAATGAGTTGATGTCGAGCATAATTGAACACCATCCAATTACCGATCATTGTTGTATATCGTTAATAGATGCGAGGAGGCCCACCGATAATGATGATGGACTCCAAGGTACTCAAGTACAAGCCAACAAGTGTGAATACATGTTTTGATGTCGAACACTTGTAGAATCAAACAATCAAGGGTCATTGATGTATACCCATTGTCATTTGCGAGGAAAATTGCTGCTAATGACTGCAAAATCCAAGGTACTCGCTAGGATTCTTAGATCCATTTCCTAGATGATGATTTGGCGTCGATAGGAATGGATCCATCAGAAGGAGGGTAGTAATGCACCCCACATCAAATGACACGAAAGTGATATCATTAGGTTGATATAACTTGGTAGAGATGTGAAATCCAACACTACATATTGACACAAGGAAGGCCGACATGATTGGCCAGGAATATTTGAGGAATGGACAGTACTGGTTTGACTTCCATTGAACACATAACATGACGCATAATGACTCTTGGCAACATAAGAATCGAGTAACCAACCATTGTGAAATTCTCCAATTCTAGATGAATTAACGAAAGCTCCATAGATGACAGAAAGGATAACCTATTGGTGGAGATATGTTCAGATTACTTGTACAAATTCCTAAGGAAAATGTAAATGGTGTACTGACAACAGATACAAAATTTTGTGTCATGTTCAAGGGAAACTATTATTGATTGTTGCCTTTGTTTCAAATATTCAATATGACATGATTCAAGTCTCCCCTTTTTGAATTTTTGTATTTTTGAATTTTTAGTGTTTTTTCATGTATTAGCTTGAAAAAGAATAAAGAATGTTATAGTACATAAGAAGGAATGAGTGTTGCAAGGGCGTGCGCCTATTTCAAGAGAACAGTTCAAGCCAAGGCAAGGATATGTACTACAAACATAGGCTGAGCTAATTGTGCACACTCTTTCGGATGTTCCCTCTAGAGGTAAACTGTTTGAACTAGGATTATGTGTCGACAGACAATAAAATAGAATCAATTAACTGTGGGTTTTATCCAATATGGGATCATGGCCAAGTAGGACAAAAGTACTATGGTTTTGCTTCATACTAATTCTTGTGAAAAATACCAAAACCATAAAACACCATGAATCGTGGTCTATCTTTCAAACCTTGGATCAAATAGTTTGAACATGTTCAATTTCTCCAAAATCCTATCAAAGTAATCATAACCCAACTGTTTAGGCAACCAATAGGCTTCAATATATGCATTTAATATATGAAATAACAAAGGTAAGTAGAAATACTCATTTTTTACCGTTCTTGTAGGAATCATCTCCTTCGAGGATGTATTTCAGAAGCAATGAACCATTTATTCAGTAATCTGTCAGTTGTAGGTGAGTCTTCATGATGGATCAGGAAGTCAAAACAGTTCAAAAATTGTTTTTTGAATTTTCCATATATTCATTTTTTTATGAAATTTTTGGATATTTTATTTTGAAGAAATGCACAAAAAAGGGAGAAAGTGTCTATACTACTCTTTTTGGTGTGTGCAAAGTTATTGCAAAAGTGTCATGAACTTAAACACACTTTTTCGGTTATGATGTAATCAATTTTAATTTATACAAAGGAATATTTCTTTGACTTTTACTTATGCTTTGAAATATTTGCTAAATTATGGTGCCATGCATTCAATATACATGCTTGCTTTATTGGAATAATGTATTGCAAATATGTCAATCGAGTACGTAGTTAGCTAAGGAATTGGCTAGACTATTTGAACTTCTAGGCACATGAATATACTCAATGAATTCAAAATGACATTCTAGAAGATGAACTTGTAGAAACATTCTAAACATTATAGGATCATGAACATGATACTAACAGTTTAACTGAGATACAAGAAGTTGTGAGTCCAATTTAACATTAATTCATTGGATTCCAAGGGTGTTTGTCTCGACTAGAAACTCGATGGTTGTGCTATAATATGCAACATTATTGGTCACAGGTCCAAGGAAAGATCTTCTCGAACTAAGAAATTGATTGTTAGGTGTGAATATTACCCACGACGAAAGCAATGTTCCGAGAACCACAACTGGCTCCATCTGCATATCCCAAATAAGTGAAATTTTCTAATGACATCTGCTAGGTATAAATACCAAGCAAGATAAGCGTGTGCATGAAATAATATTGTACAAAAGTTTTTTACATAAAATACAAGATAATACAACAAAAAGTTGCTAGGCCTTGGTGCCTACGCAAAGTATTTATTCAAATAGAGACCATTTATGATCTTTGACAAGGGTTCCCCATCATAATTGACTAACTCATATGCACCTCTTTTTAACAATGTTTTGACGACAAGCGAGACAAACCATTTAGGTACAAATTTCCCTTTTCCTATTTTATCATATTCTTGGTCTTAAACCAAAACCAAATCGCATACTGAAAAGACTAGAGGACGGGACACTTTGTCATTTTGAGATTTGACTATTTTCTTGTGTGCTTCTACATTTAATGAGGCCTCTCTTCTAATTTCATCAAGAGAATGAACATGGAGGAGTCTTTCTTCTTTTGTAGAGGTGTTAGGTAAGAGTTAGATAGGTAGTTTTAATGACGGGATCTCACATTCAATCGACAACACACCTTCTTTTCCATAAACCAACTGGAAAGGAGTGAAACCAGATGTAGTTTCAGCTGAAGTATGGTAAGCCCAGAGAGCAAAGAACAAAATCATATGCCAATTAGTTTTCTTCTTACCAACCGGTCGTTGCGACATGGTCTTCAAAACCTTGTTTATGGCTTCTACTTGACTGTTGCATTGGGGATAATATGGTGAGGAAAAATCTTGTTGTAATCCTAACTTGGTCGTAAGTTCATCCATGAAGGAATTTCTAAAATGGCTACCATTGTCTATGACAATCTCTTTGGGTACACCATACACTAGGGGAATTTTGAGATCTAAAATAGGCCTCAAAACAAACAAAAAAGTACTATCAAAATGAACTTTAAAAGCACCAATCACATTCTAGAGAATGACATCATCTATTATAGTTGAGGTAGCATTGCTCGAGTTAAAAGTACTTACTTGTCAAATTCTTAATAATGAATGCAAACCTATAGTTAAGCATATTCATTTTAGAAAAAATATTCAAACATTCATTTTGAATATATATATATACTTTATACTTCTAGATATTTATAAAGTACAATACTTTAGTGTACTGTTATATATGTAATAAATATTTTAATATAAAATATATTCAAATTTAAATTCAAACTTCAATTCGAATTCAAACTTCCATTTATTAATGTGTACTTCATATATGTAATAGTATTTTATAACATCTTATATAAATGTAAAACTTATTACACTTGAATCCATTCACGTACTTGATCTAATGAATATGGTACTTCTAATGAATATGTGGTAGTATTAATTTTATATAATATATTATATAAAAGTGAAAGTTAATCAAACTTCAAATCGTGTGTACTTATCTAATAAATGTGAGTCATATATTATATGTAAAAGTTAAATGTTATATTAAACTTTTTCATATATATTATTTATTTATATTATATAAAATTTATTATAACATTACAATATATTGTTATAAAAATATTTTTTTCAATGTATAAGTGAATATGCGCATAAATATAAAGTTTAAACCTATAAATTTAATTTAACTTTTACTGAAATTAAATTAAATAATATTTATCATACTTAATTTTATTTATTATTTATTTTTTTAATATTTTAGCGTATAATTACTTAAATTTATTATATATAACTTTAATTTAAGTTTATGATTCAAAAATATTGTATTTTACTTTATTTTATTTATTAATACACTATGTATTAAAAGTACTTCTATTTCTAGTTATATCAAAGATTTTTTTATTAATTTTATTTATATACTTCTTTTCAATTTAACTCAACCATAGTTACATAGATTGTAGTGCACATGGTGAGTTGTAAATAAACCTTCCCCACAAAATGTCTAACTCTTAATATTTTATTATATATCTTATGAGGCTCATTTTAAATCTCAAAATTTCTCTAATGATGATTGATTAAGAAATATGGTGCAGTTTTTGTTGTGTTGTTGAATGTAGGCATTGCCTCAGCCCACTTTGTAAAGTAGTCCATCCTTACTATGATGTAGTAGTGTCCATTAGATGAAGGTGGGTTGATTGCCATGTAACAAATGGCCCATTTTGAAAATGGAGCCATGGTTATTATAGGGTGTAACGGAGCGGGATGGGCGAACGTTTTTCTCATGTAGATCTAATAAGGATGACACTTTTTAAAGGCATTAATTCAATCTTTAAATATTGTGGGCCAAAACTACCCTGCACATAATATTTTCTGGGCAGTTGCCCACCCAGAAAGATGCTTGCCACATGCTCATGCATGGCACTCATTCAATGCATGCTCAAGTTCTTCATGAATTAAACAATGCCTTAGAATTAAGTCTATTCCTCTACGGTATAAAGTATCCCCAATAACGAGGTACCTGCGTGCTTGGTATCAGATACAACGTCATTCAATGCTAGAAAATTGAGCATAGATCCTTTGGTTTTGGAGATATATAATCAATGTTCCATACCAAGGATCAGCAGTGGCAATTAGAAATAAATGTCCGTCTGTCAAAGACTCTTCTTCTATTGTTTTCTCTTTATTTTCGGGTAACTCGGACACTAGTTCAACAAATGTAATGACTTCTTGGCTTTAGCATTTACGAATTCAAGATCAAATTCTTGCAAAATTACTATCCATTTCAAATACTTTCCCTTGAAGATTTGATGGGAAAAAATGTGTCTCTCGGGGTTCATTTCAGCCACTATAGTCGTTTTTCTTGGAAGTGTATAATGTCTAAGTCTTTGGACAACATGACGTGTTGGCAGGGCTAGCTTCTCTACCTGGAAATATTTGAATTCGGGGTCGCCAAGGCCCTTACTAAGATAATATATAACATGTTCTTGTGATGAATCATCCTCTTGGACCAAAACCATCCCTAAAGTGGATTTGGTTGCTGCCAAATATAGCAAAAAACTCTAGTATAGTATGGGGGACTAAGCACCGAGGCTGACACGAGGGATTGTTTCACTGCATCAAAAGAGCGTTGAGATTTTTCATCCCAGATGAACGGTGCATCTTGTTTTATGAGATGCATGAAACCTTTATAAATTTCAGCATAATCGCAATAAATATTCTCAAGAATGTTGATTTTCCTTGTAGGCTTTAAAGTTGTCTAATTGTTTTCGGGGAGAGAAATTGTAATATTGCCTCAACCTTAAGGGAATATACCCGTATCCCATCCTTGGATACAATGAAACCAATTAATATCCCAGAATCCATACAAAATATGCATTTATGTGGATTCAATCTAATGTTATACTGACGACATCGAAGGAAAACAACACGTAAATGTGCACAATGTTCATCTCTTCTCCTAGATTTGGTTGTCAATTCATCGAGATAAACCTTGAAGATTTTCTTAATATCATGGAAAGCATATGACATAGCTCTTTGAAAAGTAGCCTCGGCGTATTTAATGCCAAAAGGCATTTTCCGATATGCGAAAGTGCCCCATGGGAAAATGAAAGTCGTTTTATGTTGGTCTTCTTTTTTAATCTGAATTTGGTTGTAACCGGAGAATCTATCCATAAATGAAAATATTTAGTTATCGTCACGCTCATTTATAATCTGATCAATGAAGGGTGTGGGATAATTATCTTTGGGACAAGCCAACTTTAAATCCCTAAAGTCAGTACAAACTCGGATTGTTCCTTGTTTTTTATTGACCCGAACAAAATTGGATACCCATTTAGTCAAATGTACAGGGTAAATGAATCCATTTTTAAATAGATTTTCTACTTCTTCTTTTATGGCAGTGGATTTCTTAGGTTGTACTAGATGTAACTTATGTTGTACGTGTTTGACATTTGGATAGGTTTTTATCTCATGTTCAACAATACTAGGATCAAGCATAGTATCTTGGTTATGCTTTATAGGCCCATAGCGACTAGATTGGTGTGGTCAAACTTTTAGGGTTGAATGTAGCAACTAATTACCCCTCTCCCAAGGGAAAACCGATCACCCTTTCCCAAAGAAAAGCAACAACCAAACTCAAATTCTCAGTGAATTTTACTATTTTGAAGTCAATTTCTTGTGTAGAGAAGGTGTCTTGATGGCCACCTATCTTCTCTATCAAGGGTCTTAAATATCATTATAACAAAGTGCGTGCATGCCTAAGACTATTAAGGGATGGGAGAGAATGGACTTTAATGTCTTTTTTACCATTTTTTTGTGGATGCTAATTGCAGGCCATATATAATGTATCCCTTTTATGGTATACAAATCTAGGGAAAAAAACGTTTTAGCTTTGTTTATATTATTAATTTGATTATCTTCTTTTATGTTCCAACGATTAATTAAACTGCAACCTATTTTGAGCATGTGGTGGCTATTGCTCATTATAGAAGCAACGAGGAGCCTATATTTGTTTAACTTGATCAATTTGGGTTTATAATATATATTCATGGTCAAAAGAGTAAATGACAATTACATCCAATTTCAATTAAGAGAACTTGGTGTAAGGAGCATTAAATTTAATTTTTTAATTATAGTTTATTGTGTATCTTTGGATTTGTTCAATTTTATCACAAATCTCCCGAGGCATGGTGTAAGCCCAAAATTCATAATCTTGCTTTTGTCGTTTTTATGTTGATGATGTTTTGACCTTAAAGACGAATGAGATCTATCTGAAAAATAAAGATAATCAACTAAATATACTTTGAAATGTCATTTCTATGCTTGAACATGGCGGAAACAAAAGTTCTAGAACATTATGGTTTTATGAAACTATGTAAAATTATGTTGTATAGTATTAAGGATAGGTATTATTGTCAATATTGTTAATTTGGTTATCTCCTCTCATGAACCTTGGAATCTCTAACCCAAACTCTTTTATCTATGTTTAACCTTACCACTGAACATTAAACATTCAGCTTTACGAATGGATTAGTCCTAACATTTTTTCATACGGAGGTTAGCATACATCTTAGTTCTAAAATGTAAAACAAAAAATTGACACTCGCCTTGATATAAGGCCAAATAAAGACTCAGAAATTTCTATTGGATGAGAAAAATTACCATAAAAACACTTGGAAAATATAGTATCCAGTTTAAATATAAACTAATAAACTAATGTGATTGGTTGATTTCTATGAAAACTAAAAGAACGGAAGAAACTTTACTATCGTAAAGAGATAATAATAACATGTAAAGAGATAATCTTAATAAATTTAAATAGAAAAACAATTGTGATTAAATTTTTATTTTTTTAATTAATACCCTATAAAGAGATAATCTCAATAAATTAAAATAGAAAAACAATTGTGATTAAAAAAAACAAGTGAAATTAGCAGCAAAGTTGCTTAGTACCTGCCTCTTAGGAAAATTTTGGGAAATATAGCAATAGGTTAATTTATTTTGAGTTTTATGACTGTAGAAAAACAAAGCATAGCATTTTAGAAAGCTAATCTTGGTAGAGAAAAGCACATTTAAAGTTGCATCTATGATCACTTCATAAATACATTATTGTCTACGAAATCATCTAAAAGTAAAGCTTGGTTGTCTGCAATAAA
>LPNX010056620.1:274601-286657 GCA_001517045.1 Pseudotsuga menziesii | reverse complement strand
GCTGAAAAGAATCGTACCGAAATCCAAAGGAATTTTCATGTGAGCTTTTTACTTTTTCCTCCATAATATATTATTTGATTTTCTTTAATATCATTTTTTAATCTGCAAAAGAAACAAAGATTATTATTAACCCCTTTAATACAAATAAACAAAAAATATTAAAGTGATTTTGAAAAATATGAAACTAATCCGTTAAGTTATTTTCAAAACGACCAAATAAATAAAAGCATAAATGGGAATGCGCGCGTGATGCGGTAATGAGAGATATTGATTTTGTACAAGATATAATGATTTTGTACAAGATTGGCATTGAATTATAAAAAGCTGAAAATTAATGAATTGAATGAATTGAGCACTATTATGGCAGAATCATATTAATAATAAGAAAATCAGGAAATACACTACACAAACAGAAACATACATACACATAAAAATGAAAGAGTTCGAACCAATATCTTCTATTTTATTACAACGGTATGATGCACAATCTTCTCTTTATTGATTGTATATTACAATAGTGTACATGCTTATATAGAGTGCCGATATGCTTTGGTGTCTACCAGTTACGTTAAGTTACAAATAAGTTAGAATGGTTCAGAACTACAATCGTTACAGAAGAATGGAAGACATAGAGACAATATGTCGTACTTGTGTCGAGATGCTAAGGTCGATGATGCATGTCAAGGTGCTAAACAAGTCGAGGTTGTGTTGAGCTGCGAACCTTTCAAATTTGATGCTGAACCTGTAGGAGTCGAAAAACAATTCCAACTACTAGGTGGATCACCAATCTAGAGTGAAACCCTTCTTGACTACCAAATTAAAGAATTAGTCCCATCAAATTTTAGGATAGCTACTTGGTAGACTTCGATGTCAATAAATTTCCCTTCTCTAAGGAATGTAAACTGAAACTCTATGTACTCTAAAGAAAATGCTTATTCCTCCATCAAAAAAGTTTGAATGTTGTCCACAACATCAATGGAACCATACATATTTTTAAGGTAGGAGGTCAAGGCCCTCAAGGGAATCATATTGATTTCTTTATTTTTACAAGATATAATTTTCCTCCAAAATTTATTAAATTATTACGATCTATTTTAGAGAAGTGCAAAAAATTATCTTGATTTTCGTTTATCTAGTAATACTTTTTCCCATCATTCTATTTTTGTTTTACAGAACTTGTTAATAGAGGTAGAAAAGGTTGTGGAAAAATTACTATAGAGGTCTTGAGTATTATCCTCATTTGATAGGAGATTCAATTCATTATTTAAATCCTTTGGAAAAAAAACCACTCTAGGATTCTTGAATATCAAGTGTTCTTGTTTGTCAACATTCTCTCCTTCATGAGCTTCAAAAATCTTTTGTTATGCACACCCTCTAACACTATATTTTTCTTGTTCATTTCCTCTTTGATGTGCTTGATATCCAATTTATCTTTGAAACTATTAGTGTCACATTTTTTTTTTTGTTTTCTTCCATCTCCTTAATGGTCTTGGTCATGCTAAACTTTCTAGATTATAAATCAATCTCTTCTACTTAAGTTGATTGTTTTTTTATTTGATTTACTTTTCAGTTTCTTCTATGAATTTGTGGAATGTGAACATATTATAAACATTACCTATAATTTTATCTTTTATTTGATTTTAATTTTTTTATTTTATCTTGGTATAAGAATAAACAAATATTTTAGGAATTTGATAATTTAAAATTTTAAAGATAAACATGAATTATTTTGAATTAAAAAAATTATATTTATAATGATTAATTTTTCAAAATCTATATATATATATATAAGGTATTAAATTAATTATGCATTAAAAATAATGATTTTTAAGTCAAAATTGAAAAAAATATGTATGGATAACAATATTTTTATTTGCCCCAAGGGTGTGACTTACCACCCCATTTTTCTATTCCACTAATATAAAAAACAATTCCTTTTATTTAATATATTTTTTGAAAATTAAAAAAAATAAAATTTACACAGGCTTTTATATAAAGATATATAATATGAATGTTGAGAAAATAACATTTTTATTTTTAAATTACAATTTAACAAAACTCAATTTTGATTCTACTATTAAAAAAAGGTTTTAAAAATAAAATCATATTTTTATGCGATATCTGAATTTCTTACACTTCACTTCATTCCACCAACTTTTTCAAATTTGCAATTCATTTTCTTTTAAAGATTTCTAGAAACATATTTATCGTGTTATGCCAGACCGTTATAACTTCTTGTTTCATTGTACTTAGTATTATTAAATAACTTATTCGTTAGTGTGTGATAGTTGTTTAATCAATCCCATAAGATTCAGAAGTCAACACGAACAAAACGTGATATTATGGGCTCTCAGAACTTTGAAAGTTCAGCATCAGCGTTATTTGTGTGATTACCGAAGGATATTCGTCGACCAAAAACTCACCCAAGAAGCTCTCGGTATTCAAAATTGAATTCTATTCTTGCAAGGTTTGAAGGTAAATTCTCAGTTTATTTATTATGTCGCGGACTGTGGCCACAATAATAGCAATGGGATATAATTTTTATTTTTTTATTTTTATTATTATGATGTCATTGTTGCCACATGTCAACTCAAATCCAGATACCAAATTCCAAAGTTTACATCATCTTCTATCCACCAATAAGTTGTTTACAAAATAGTTTTTAACAAAATTAAAAAAAATATTTTACAAATCCCTAAGTTATACTTTACAAAACAGATTTTAATTTTTTTGATAAAGAGCAACTAATACAAAGTCAAAAGAGTTTGACTTGCAGGGATTACAATATACCTGCTAAGGCAGGTATAAAAAGAGAAAACCAGATTTCTATCTATTATTGAGCTTTTTGGAGAAAAGAAAAATATCGTGTATATCTTACACCTATCAGAATTGATTTAACAAAGAAAAGAAAAATATCCTGTATTTCATCAAACCCCTATCATAATTGATTGATTCTTCAATTATAAGGGAGGGATCAGTGGTTCTGAACAGGTTGTTGAATTGTGCAATTTTTTTTGTTAAAATATATAAATTGCATATTTAAGGAAACGAACCTGCGCGGGCAAAACCCAACAGACTTTGAAGTCTCTCTCCTTAACCACTCCGACATATCGACAACTACAAGATGTGACGCAAATTATTTGCCTTCAAGTTTCTTTCACTGTGTAAAAAAAAATTATTTAGCCTGAAATATTTTATTAGATTTGAATTGAACAGTCTGGTCAGGAAAGAAAATATCACGAAAAAAAAACTTAACCTACAAAGTTTAAAGATCGCTGGTATCGAGAAACCAGCGGAAAAAAAAAACATACCAAGTTTTGACGGAGTGGGATATGCCCTAACCAAAACGCCCCGTTTTCTCTTAACAGCCTTTTCACAAAACCACTTCACTCTCCGCCATCTGCTGTCGTTGTCACGAGTCACGACCCCACCACAGCCTGGCCTGACATCCCGATGTCCATATCAAACTGCAGGCGTTACGTGTTGTCCTTTGTCCTCCTTAAGAATGAATTCGACAAGAAGAAGGGGAAGCCATGAGATAAACATAGGCATTGCTTACTGTTCAATCAATATTGCATGAATTGTAAGCTTAGTGACAAACTTTAGCATCATAAAATAGAATGATAAAGCCACAAGACATACCAGATGCACACACTGTGTGCATTAAGCACACAGCGTTGCCATGAGAAAACACAAATAACTTGACCATACAAATTCTATAAAAATCATCTCACAAACTACAAATAATTTTAATGTATATATAAAGTTGCATATGGATTGGTGGATGATGCATCCATACATTAAAATGCACGAAAAAACTGATGAAAGGGAGAAAATGATGTAGACTTTATAAATTCCAGAAAATTTAACAATGACAGACATATACAAGATAAAATCAAAATGGGAATTATTAAAGAAGGGTGCATGACATTTCACAAAAATGCTCAGGTTATGTATGAAGAAATGCATATTTATACAAGTAAAAATACTTCAAGGACTTCCTAAAATTAAGTAGACATGTTCTTTCTGTTATGTGTAGGAAGTGTCTTGGATTACGAAGCAATGTTTAGATTACATGAATTTGTGTTTCAGATTTTACACATAACATAACAAAATCAAAGACTTAGTGGTTGGACTTATGGTGCCAAAAGGTCATGACATGTGTATATATTATGGATTCAACCCATTTCCTATTATCTTTTAGGCCTCCTAAATTTGGCAGGTTGAGTTGTGATTTAGTGGTAAATGATTAGAGGTTTATTATAAGTCGAGGTTATTTTCAATACATTTGGATTTTGTGCATGCATTTGCTTAGGTTTTACATGGAATCTCAAAATGAAAACAGGAATTTATGTTTGAAAAACAAATTAAATTAAGGCTCAAAATTGATACTTGTGGATAATAGGTGAAATGAGACAAAATTCAACTAGAAAAGCTAAGTGCATTCTACAATCGAGGAAGCTAAATGCCTTTTATAGTCCAGGTAGAGATGAGGATGATCCATTAAACTCTTGAGGATCCTTGAATTTTGTATGTCTAAAGAAAATAGTCCCATTCTATCAAAATTTAGAAGATGATGTAGTATTCTATGCAACAGATGGGGGAATTTTAGAGATATTCAGGAAAGCATGGGTTGAAATAGATTATCAACATCCCAGCCACAAAGATGCCATGGGTTGAAATAGATTATAAACATCTCAGCCACAAAGATGCCATTGTATTGTGTTTTGCTTTAATATTGAATGTGAACTATTAAAAGGAATATATATATCTCACATAGAATGAGGATGAAAAACATATACATATAAATATTCATGAATAATTCAAGAGTCAAAGTGTTACATCTTTATTGATGTTAAATTCTTTCTGTGACTTCACACTAGTTTTTACATTGAATTTGGGTTCAAGTCAAACTGTTATATTTGTTTCCTTTTAGGAATCAGCTTGTTCTTCACTTCTAGTGGTTAGAGATTATCTTCTATGCATCATTTTCTCTCTTTGATCTCAACAGATACCCATGCTGAACTAATAATTCAAAGCCAGGGTGTTTTAGTTAATAGATATATACTTGTTTCCTTTTAGGAATCAGCTTGTTCTTCAA
Organism: Pseudotsuga menziesii; assembly: GCA_001517045.1. Classification (NCBI taxonomy): domain Eukaryota; kingdom Viridiplantae; phylum Streptophyta; class Pinopsida; order Pinales; family Pinaceae; genus Pseudotsuga; species Pseudotsuga menziesii. Next base: position 281,556 of record LPNX010056620.1, on the reverse strand, counting down.
CAGATACCCATGCTGAACTAATAATTCAAAGCCACGTGTTTTAGTTAACAGATTTATACTTGTTTCCTTTTAGAAATCAACTTGTTCTACACTTCTTGTGGTTAGGGATTATCTTCTATGCATTGCTTTCTCTCTTTGATCTCAACAGATACCCATGCTGAACTAATAATTCAAAGCGAGGGTGTTTTAGCTAACAAATATATTCACTCATGAGCGTTTTCAGTTTATTTATTGTTTCCTTGTTTAACTCACAAGTTGGATCCACATTAGTTTGGGATATAACAGTTTTGAGATAGGAAGTGACCTACCTAGAAGAGTTTGTCCCAAATACAGAAGGAAATTACACTATTTTGATACAGGAAACGATTAGATGGCTGCTGATCAAAAGCCAATACGTAACTCCTTCAAAATTGGCGAGCTGGGAAAAGTAACTTTTCAACAATGTTTATACAAAATACCAATTACGTAGAAGACTAGAGACAATTGGCGAGCTGGGAAAAGTAACTTTTCAGCAATGTTTATACAAACTACCAATTGCAGATACATGGGTATGATTTAAAATGCAAACCTGCCTTAAATATTGATAGTTAGTTTATTTAGAAGACTAAAGACAATGAATAAAATCCACTTTGATATTGAACTTGATGGCATGCTACACCAAACCAAATATTTCTTCAATTTCTCAGACAAAACAGAAACACTCAAATTCCCATTACAGTATACTTTATTTTTAAAGTACAAACAATGCTACTGCTAAAAGAAATTCCGTTACCTACTAAGTTATATTTATATCCAAAAAAAATTACAAGTTCTATTTGAATCCATGAATAAGGAGGGAATACTAAAATAGAAGCTTCCTCCCATTAATAAGAAAAGTAACTAAAAGCACTTGCAGATCCGGCCAATCTGACTATTTTGACGAAAATAAATAATTAAGTACAAACAATGTTGCTGCTAAAAGGATTATTACAGAGCAAAATGGATTGATAAAACTAATGAAATGTCCATGGTTTCTAGGATTCAAGACTTGGGATTAGACGTTGGCTTTTTTATTAGACTTTGGGATTGGGGTGTTTTCTTGGATCATATGTTGGCGTGGACTGTGTGAGATTCTTCTACCAGCAAAACTCCAACCTGAACTCGTCTTTCGCCTACAGGTGAGCAACTTCTACCAGCACAACCCCGACCACATAGAACATATCAAATGTGGTAGCATCTGTATATGTGGAACTGTTGCTATAGGTTGCTTTGGTGTTTATGGTAGTGGCATAAGCACTCTGCATTACAGGGTCATGGATCGAAAATCTGTTTGAATGAACTCGGGAGAGAAAGGTTGGTAAGGGCATTTAATACCAGCATTATGGATCCTCTGCTAAGGACAACGCAGATCCTCAGGTCTCTGCAGGTCAGATTTGACATGGACATGTAGATGTCAGATGGCTCCAGAAGACAGAAGACAACCGCTAGTAAGAGGAAGTGGTTTTGTGGAAAGACTGATAGGAGAAAACGGGGCGTTTTGGTTTGCGCATATCCCACTCCAGTTTTGACAGCTTCATTCAAGATCACTGGTAACGAGAAGTTGAAGTCAAAATGATTAGCTTTAATGAATTCTTTAGATACTGGATTCATCAGGAAAAACAAATGATGGTTGTGGCTGCTGGGATTCAAGCCTAGGTCTCCACGGCCACAATGTGGAATTCTCACCACTAAACTACAGCCACAAGCTGTGTTTGAATCCATCAAATAGGATTTGGTGTAAACTTGTGTTAGTGTTCTTTGTGTATCTAAATCGAATTTATTATGTGATGACCTTCTGGTCATAGTGCGAGCACCAAGGTGGGAATCTTTATCAAATTTATAACACCAACTGAAAAGAATTTTGGTATGACCTGTCTCGTTGTGTCATGAATGGAATGGACGATATTCTCGGCTCTCGAGTTCATATCAATTTGATGTTTTTTTTTCTAGGAAAACCTCTTTCTTTTTATTAATTTTACAAATAGCTTTTTTTTTTGGCAAAGTGGTGGAACCCCCTGACTAGCAGGGTATCAAAGTCGTTAAAATCACCCGGGGATCGCTCCCGGCCTTAACATGGTTGGATTTTTTGGTATCCGACAGGATTAGAACTGACGACCTTTTAGCTTAGGGCGTCTTAACCATACCCCGCCACCAACTGTTCTACATCTCGCGGATATTGGCAAATAGCTTCATATTGTAATGATATAATATTTGAAAAAAAAATTATGGAAAAAATCTTTATTTTTATTAATTTTTCATAAGAAAATAGCTTCATATTGCAATGATATAATAAATGGGACAAATTTAATGGACATTTCATTTAGGAGATGTCTAAAAATTTGACAAATTGGATCAGAGAATCATTTTTTTTTGCTGGGAATTTGACGTTTTTTATTTTGCAAAATCAAAATGTAATTATGTTTTTATCTCAATTTTGATGGTAGAATGGATTTAGCACCCCCAAAAACCCATGGGGCACCCAAAATTCCAAAACTTTAAAAATGTAACCTAGACTTTTTAAAATTTCAACCGGATTTTATCAAAAACTTGCTGAAAAAATCAGCCTATTTAAACCCAAAACGTAGAATTTTTACACTATGCATTTCATTTATGTTTCACCTCATTCTTATCTTTTTGTCTCTTCCTTTTAACTTTATCCACCTTCCTGGAGAAGGTTTCACAATGACTCATTGTAATGCTAAATTCAAAATTCTATAAAGTGAAGTGAATGAAGTACCAATTCTTTATTGGAACTAGAGTTTTCAGAGTCATGAGGCTACTTCATTCCTCTCAGTTATAGTTCATTAACCACTATCTTCCTCAAGGGGGAAAGCTCATTAGTCTTGTATTCTTCTTTATCTTTTGGAGGAATGTTTATTTCCTCAAGACGCATTTCGAACCATGGGGTATCACAAGGACCTGCTCTTATCCAAAACCAAGGACCTTTGAAAACTTTTTGATAATCAATTATATTGAAAATGGGACAATAAGGAAACCTTTGAAGCATATATATACACCTCACAATGCTTCGTTGAGGTCAAATAAATCCACTTGTACAAGTTTGATGTGGGAGGCTAGAAACATTGAATCTAACAATTACTAAAGATGATTTATAACAGAAAATGAGATTTGTAGCATTCAACCTAGAGACCTCCACATCAGCACCTCTTCTTATTTCTCCACTATATATCCACTAGACAAAGAAATTAGTGCCATTAAAGGATATAATTTGATTTTGATCACATCCTTGAAAGAGACACGTTGTGAAGATGGGGGTGCTCCATTGCCATCTCTCTTCCAGTAGGTGTAGAACCAATGCAAGAGATGAGTCTTCAAAAATGTTGTATTCATATAGCGATGGAGTGGTCATCAAGTTGTTTTCCATAAAATAGAAGGTACTGTTGGTCCATTACAGTCCCTTGTAAGACATACAATTTGGAATTTTTCAAATCTGCCACATGGAATTCACCCATAATATTGTAAAGATTTTCCCTATGATAGGCCTAACCATGATTTGAAAATGGACTAAATTATCAAAACCCTCTCGTATTAAGGCTTCCCTAACATAAATCTTGATATCACGCATTTTAGCTAACACTAGTCAAGCAAGCATTTCATCAAACACCTTTCTTGCAAAACTTTTGTCAAAGGGTTTTCTTACAAAGATTTATCCCACTTGGTCTACATCCTTTTAATGAGAGAGAATATGGTACTCTTGTATGTCTTTAAAAGAATCAAGAGTGACATCTATGATATAAATTGCAATGAGGGTGATCATACTAAGCATAGAGAATCACAACTACCTCAACCACAATTTGAATAAAATAAAAACTTGAAATAGCTAACCCTTATTAAATGCCCATTCCTTCAATCTCAACCTGTTGTCCATTGTCCAAGCCTACAATTTCCCATTGTTGTTTAATGAAATATCCTAGCGCTACCTTAATAAGAAAATCCATTGTGAAATGTAAGTTCCCATCTTGTCTTCATGCCACATCATAAAAATAATCTACAAGAAAGGTTTATCCTCACTTGGGGAATCACTAATTTCCTCTCTTGGCCATTTCTCACTTGGGGAATCACTATTTCCTCACTTGGCCATTTCTACAAGTTAATTTTGATATCGCTAAGTTTGAAAGAAAAAGAGGAATGAGATGGAGTTGAAAGATTTAGAGAGATGGCCAAATATATTGGAGGGTTATTTTTCTCTTCGTAACTTTTTTCAATAGTGAGGATCATTTATATTTGTAGTCCTAAGTCCCTTATCCATATCAAACATTGGTGGGATACACATTGTGCAACATTTTGAACCCATATCAAACATTGGTGGGATACGCATTGTGCAACATGTTGGAGATGATTATGAGATGTATTTGACACAACCTACTTGGGGAGATTTTATTGACACCCTCAAGAAAGAGTATTTAATTGTTCGAAACAATGAAAATTGACATACGAGATGGAAAACCATGAACCAAGCAAGGAAAATTATAAGGATCCATAATATTCTTAAAGTGTAGAAACCTTGGTGAATCTTACTAATTCTTAAATATGCAACCATAAAATGTTTGACAAAATTTTTGTAAAAATATTCAAATTTCTAAGGACTTTATATAGCTTTTGGACAATTTTGGCTATTTTTAGAGTAGAGAAAAACTAACCCATGGAATTTGAGGGAATCATTTTAGAAAAAAATGTTGATTGGTGAATCTTTCTTTGAAAAAAAACATCGAAAAAATAGTCCATGGGATAAATTTTACCTCTAATATTTTCCCTAAAACCTTGTAAAGAACAACATGTGTAGGAGTATACTAGCTCCTTTAATACCCTACCTACAAAGCTAGGTGTTTAAAACTATGAACAAACACTTGGTTTTAAAATACCATAATGGCCATATTCAAGTTGTTCTTTTGACTGATAGGGTTTCATCTCATATCCTACACTAGGGTTCGCTCCTGTCTCGCCACCGTTGGTGGCTTCACGACCGCCTCCCATGGATCCTCCTGATACGGATCCTAGCATATCAAGTTTCAATGCTCGTTTTCAGTACATTGTGGCTTCTTAGCCCCCCCCCCCCCTCCCTTCTGTTGGTTCCCTCCCCTCCTCGCGTTTTGATAAGCGCTCTGATATCCCAGATGTAAAGCTCTCCTTTGCATCCTCCTAGTGCAAATCCATCACCCTTTATGAAAAGGGTCTCATAGGAATGTTCACGAGACTTTGGCCCTCCCCCAGGTTCGTCGAAATATGGCTCAGTCAAAATTGGAGACCTCTCATCCAAGGAGAAGTTCAGCAAACCTTCAGTGGAAAGGGCTACTTTGTATTCATCTTTGAGAAAAATGAAGACCGATATCTCATCTTCAGGAACAGGTCATATTTCATGGGGACTAGGGGTATGTACCTCAACAAATGGGACCTCTCTTTCGACCCTGAGAAAGAAATCCCTACAACAGTTCCAATCTAGGTTAAACTCCCCCACCTCCCTCTGCACTGTTGGAATGATGAGGACTTCCACCCAATCAGAAATGCCTTAGGAAAATATATCGATAAATCTGAACCCAAGGCCCCCATGTTCTCATGTGCCAGGATTTGTGTTGAAGTGGACTTGGAGAAAGATCTCCCACAGGGAATCAACCTCTCAATGGATGGCTAGAATCATCTGTAGACTGTGGACTATGAGAAAATCCCATTCAAATGGAAAATCTGCCACGAATATGGGCACTTCACAAAATTCTTCCCAAAAAGGCCAGTAAGACCTAGCATAGATGAGACTCTTGAAAAAGGATGGAACGAAGTCAACCGAAGGAAATGTGCTAGGACTGCACCACAAAAACCACATCCCACCTCGGCCAAGACTACCGCCGAAAATAAATTCCAATCTCTTGCAAGTGAAGACAACGAAGAAGATGAAACAAAGGCAACAGAAGGCATGCTAAATCCTAATGAAGATTTGGATCCAAAATAACACCTGCCTCAAACTGATCAGGATGACCCGATGGCTCAACCTACTCTTTCTCTAACCCACCCAGAAGCAAGGGCAGGTTCCTCATCGAAATCCAAAAGATCAGTCACTAGATCCAGAGAAAAAGCGAAAATAGAGGAAACGTCAGAGAACACCCATGAAGACCAAGAACCTAAAGTCAGAAAGGGAAGAATGTTAGTTTTTCATAAATTAAGCTAGCATTATGATCTTAGGATCTTTTCACTGAGAGAATAACAAGTACAGCAATAAAACATGAGCACATCACAAGAGACAAGAGACACAAAGAGTTTTCCTCGGGGAAACCATAAAGGAGAAAACCCCGCAACTTCCTCTAAGATATAATCAACACCAAAACAGTAAGAGATCTCCCAAAACAGCAGTAGCCTTCTGTCTTCTGTCAAGCCAAAGTATTTCCTTCTCCAAAGGTGCGCCACACTTGAGAGAGCAAGTGATGTACTTCACAAGTGATAAATAGAGAGACACACACTCTCTATTTATATTAGTCCATTCACTTAAGTTGCCATTTCACACGTAGGCTCAACCTTAATAATTACTACTCGAGCCTACACCTTAATTAGTGTATAATAACTCAAGTGCCCCAAAACTGTGGGGACTTACCTAATGACTTGATATGACTTGTTTACATTATTAATCCTCCCGATCGGAACATCGGGGTATGACCACATGACTCAAATACATAATAGAAACATCCCAGAATAAACATCGGGTTACAATACATAGGATACATAGAAGAATACATTCCGAAGTTACATATACATCAACACTCCCTCTTAACTAGGAAGGTATTCTTTCAACACAATTTTCAGCACTGGTCTTCTTCTCTGTATCAACTGGCTCATCTTCGTCTTTGAGTCATCTTCAAGTCATCTTCGTCTTCAAGTCATCTTCATCTTCAAGTCATCTGGATCTGGATCATCACTCGATCTGGATCAATAC
>LPNX010056620.1:221778-273081 GCA_001517045.1 Pseudotsuga menziesii | reverse complement strand
CTGAAGCGGAGCATCATACTCCCTCTGTCTTCTGTGCTCTATGCACTGAAAACATTCTGTACTAGAGTGACAAGTAGCTTCCTATGCTACTAATATTCTATCCGAGCTTCTTCTTGAGAGCACTCTTCCCATAGTCTGTTGAATTTGACTAACTTCTTCCTAGCACAGATTCCTTGAATGAAATCATCCCATGACCTAGGGAGGCCATTCAATGTAGTCATGACAATCTCCGCATTTTCCACTTCTTCATCAACAACTTCTAATTGTTCTTTGATTTGAGAAACTCTTGTGAAGTATGACTGGATAGTTTCTGCATTCTGAATCTTCACATTCTTCAACTGGTTTCTCAGGGTCATCTTCTGATTGATGTTCTTTCCTTCAAACAATTTGGTTAGGGCATCAAACATAGCTTTAGGTGTCTTGAGAGAGGACACCTGAGGGATAAGATGATCCTTGATAGAATTAGTAATGATTCTCTTTGCCATAACCATCTTCTTCTTATGGAGAGCCTTTTCCTCATCTCCCTCTGGAACTGGAATCTCCTCATGAATGTAGGAGTCTAATTCATTCTCTTCCAGGACCAGGGAGATCCTATACTTCCAAGCTCGGAAGTTATCAGCCCCCTCAAGCTTTTCATCAAGCTTGGTATGATGAGACATCTCTAAATAAGAACCTCAAATGGAAATACAAAGGATTTTAGATCTTACCAAGTTCAAGATGTCAAATCTGAAGCTTGAGCTGAAATCCTGCAGTGTTGGTTCAGGAGCAACTAGGGTTTTGCTTTTCCGGAGTTCTGTCCACCCAAATGCCTTCAAACTTGTTCCTAACTTCGATTTTGGGAAGGAAAACAATCCAGGCCTGGGCTCATTGAAAAATTCCTCTTTGATAAAAAGCCCTAATTTCCGGCCCCAGTGACAGGTCCAAAATTGAAAATCCTCCGAATTGAATTCTGTTTGGACAGAAAGATGTGCCCTAGGGAGGAGAGTAAGTCCACCTTACTTTTGCTGAAAAATAGTGGAGAAAGATCCACAAATAAGGAATCCCTAGCCTCCGCAGCTGCACAGTGTCTTCTTCTCAGGTTAGCTCTGATACCATGTTAGTTTTTCATCAATTAAGCTAGCATTATGATCTTAGGATCTTTTCACTGAGAGAATAACAAGTACAACAATAAAACATGAGCACATCACAAGAGACAAGAGACACAAAGAGTTTTCCTCGGGGAAACCATAAAGGAGAAAACCCCTCAACTTCCTCTAAGATATAATCAACACCAAAACAGTAAGAGATCTCCCAAAACAGCAGTAGCCTTTTGTCTTCTGTCAAGCCAAAGTATTTCCTTCTCCAAAGGTGCGCCACACTTGAGAGAGCAAGTGATGTACTTCACAAGTGATAAATAGAGAGACACACACTCTCTATTTATATTAGTCCGTTCACTTAAGTTTCCATTTCACACGTAGGCTCAACCCTAATAATTACTACTCGAGCCTACACCTTAATTAGTGTATAATAACTCAAGTGCCCCAAAACTATGGGGACTTACCTAATGACTTGATATGACTTGTTTACATTATTAATCCTCCCAATCGGAACATCGGGGTATGACCACATGACTCAAATACATAATAGAAACATCCCGGAATAAACATCGGGTTACAATACATAGGATACATAGAAGAATACATTACGAAGTTACATATACATCAACAAAGAAAATCAAACAAGGTCATTAGGTAACAAGAAGCAGCCAAGGAAAAAGAGGCAAGGAATCAGTCCAGTCTAGAATTCTTAGTCAGAAACACTCCATCCAGTAAGTATCTAATCAATGCCGATGAAGAAAGAAGAGACAGGGCGCCTCATCCCCCCAAGAAATAATGAAGCTTGTCTCCTGGAACTGTCGAGGATTAGGAGGTCAACAAAAGCTAGAAGCTATAAAAATATTCAAATCAATGGAAGTTAACTCCATCCTCATCATCTAGGAGACAAAAAAGACTGCAGAAGACAGTATTCTAATAATGGGAAAATATGGACTAGAGGTGAAGGGAAAGAGGTCAGTGCCATCGGAGCCTCAAGGGGCCTTCTCACCTGGTGGGACAAGGAAATATACTCACTACGCTCCGCTATTGAAAATAGGAAATGGATCCTTGTTGATCTTGAAGACAAAGAAAGCAATGATGTTCTCTAGGTCGGAAACATATATGGCCCAACTACTCAGGAAAGCAAAGATGCTTTCAAGAATTCCTTGGAGGATCAGAGTTCTGGAAAGAAACATTTCCCATGGATCATAGCCGGTGACTTCAATGTCACCATCTTGGCTGAGGAAAGACGAGGTGGAACCAACATCCGAGATCCCTATGGGGAAAGGTTGGAAGAACTAATTTCTCTCTGTGGCTTGATTGGAATCAAGCCAAAAAACAGAAAATATACTTGGAGGAAAAAAAGGCTAGGCCCAGGGAAAATAACTGCTAAAATTGATTGAATCCTAGTAAGTACCTCCTTCCTCAAAAATATGGTAATTCTTGAGTCCAAGATACTGAGATCTGCAGCCTTAGGTCACAAACCTCTTTGTTTCTTTCTCTTGAACATTGGGAAGCTTGCCTGCTCCCTTTCCGCTTTAACCCTCTATGGTTAGAGACGGAGGGAGTCCTAGACATCATTAAAAATGCTTGGATCACTTTCATAATTGGATCCCCCGGCTATATTTGGGAGAAAAATGTCAAAGAAGTCAAGATCACTCTTAAATAGTAGGTTACAAAACACTACCAAGAGCCAAATAAAAGGAAGTTTGAGCTTGTCAATCAACTGGTAACCGTGCAAGAAAAAATGGAGCATTAAAAAATAATGAGAGATCTCCTAGATCAAGAATTAGAGATCGAAAGGAAAATCCAAGTCACAATCAGGCATGAGGAAGAAGGTTGGAGGCTACGATCCTGAAACCTCTAGCTCAAGGTGGGGATCAAAATACCAAGATTTTTCAAAACTAGCACAAGGAGAGGCATAGGTGGAACACCTTAAAAGAACTCAAAAAGGAATATGGGACCACAATCACAAAACAAGTCGAGATCACGACTGAGGTAAGGATTTTTTTTTAGAAACTTTACAGTGAAGAAGAGGAAACTACTTAGGATGATATGGTGAATATGATCACAAATATCCCCAGCCTCATTATCCCAAAAGAATCTGAAGCTCTGGAAGCCTCCATCTCTGAAGCTGAAATAAAGATGGCCATCTGGACTCTACATCCAGATAAATCCCCAGGACCAGACGCTTCTCAATCCATTTATACAAGATGTGTTGGCATATAATCAAAAAATACTTGATTCAGCTCATCTCCTAGATTTAGTCCAAAGGAAAAATGGGTGGGGCCACCAACTCCACCTTCCTTTCCCTCATCCCCAAAGATTCAAATCCCCCCTCCATCAAACACTTCCCCACCATATCCCTATGCAATGCCTCTTACAAAAATTTCACCAAATTCTATCCTTAAGGCTGAAGTTTGTCATCCCCACTCTCATCTCTCCCAACCAAGGTGGTTTCATTAATGGTTGGTATATTAGTGACAACATTCTCCGCGTTCAAGAGGCCATAAACTCCAGTTTAAAATGATGTGAAGCAGGTATGGACATAAAACCCAAGCTAGATAACGCTTTCGATCCTTTAAGGCACGATTTTATTTTTTTTATCATGGAAAAATATGGTTTCTTCCCTTTCTTTATCAAACAAATCCAAGCTTGCATTATCTCACCCTGTATTTCCCCCCTAATCAATGGAAGACCCTCTAATTTCTTCAAAGAAAAATGTGGAATCATGCAAGGATGCCCTCTTTCCCCCTTCCTCTACATCCTCGTGGATGACTCCCTGAGCAGAAGACTTCGTAGAATCCTTGTGGACGAAACCATCCCAGGACTTTCCTTCTTCGGTGGTGTCCAACCCATCAATCATGCTCTCTTTATCGATGATACCATCATTCAGGGAAGTTCCTCCACTTAGATTGCCATAATCTTCCAACTCTCCCTTGACCTTTTCCTTCGCACCTCAAGAAACAAGGATAATCTTGACAAATGTTGGCTTTATGGATGGAACTGCAATGCCAAAACTCTTCAAGATATCTCTCAAATTCTAAGGATTAGAGTGAACCATTATTGGACCCATTTCAAGTATTTGGGACAACCCATATCCAAAAAGTCCATCTCTTCTTTGATGTGGAGACCTATCATCCAAAAAATCAAGAACAAAATTCACTTCTTGGGATTTAGATGGCTAAATTTAGCAGGGAAATCCACCCTGGTCCATTCATTCCTCTCTTCCTACCCAATCTACTCCAGCTCAATGATTCTCACTCCTAAGATGGTCATGAACAGTATTAGCTTGGAGATCAAGAAATTCCTTTGGCAGGGAGGAAAAGTCCAAAATAGAAAATTTCATCTGGTAAATAGGACTACAGTCAAAGCTTCCAAACCCAAAGGAGGGTTGGGAATAAGATATCTGGAACAAATGAACAAATCCTTAGGGGGAAAACTCATCTATAGGATGGCTACTGGGAGAAATGATTGGTGGAAAGAGGTCATAAGGACGAAATATATCAAGAAGACAAGATCCAATATTCTGAATTACAACTGGGATGGTCAAGGAACATTCATCTGCTAGCTATGCAAAACCTTGATCAACTTGATAAAAAATGAGTTCTATTGGATCCCAGGAAATGGGAAAAGGATCAGGATCTAGTCGGACAGAATCATCAGGCATCCCCTTTTATCCTCCATTCCCTCTCTCGAAGACTTCTCCAAATGGACCGGCGACAATGGCCTCTTCATGCTCTTTGGTATTGCTAGCTAGGATTGGTCTGGTACTTGGAGAAGTTGGAAAATCCTTCATCCCCCTCAGCATCTCATTCACACTCTCGATATATTCCTTTCACTCCTACATAGAAAATTCCCCATCCACAAACGTACTAAGGACATCATTGGCTGGGGCCATAAGGGTGTCTACACAATCAAAGAAGGTTATAGGATTTTGGAGACCAATACAAGCCAATCTTCTCCAAGCCTATGGAAAAAGGTTGGAACTCAGACTGCATTCCCAAAGTTAATTACTTCTTTTGGCTCCTAATACATAACAAAATCCTCACAGTGGACAACCTTAGCAGAAGAGGAATCAAAGGTCCTTCCAAATGTGCACTATGTAGTTCTCAGTTGGAAATGGACTCACATCTCTTCCTTTAGTGCAGTGTATCCTCCCAAGTTTGGAGAAGTATCATGAATTCCCTCTGTCCACGCTTCAATCCTCCAGATCACCCACGAAAAATCCTAATAGCCTGGAACTCTCTCTTCCCAGGAACTCTCAGAAAAAGACCAAACTTGCAAAGACTTTGGAATACCATTCCCAAAGATATTTGCTGGTAGCTCTGGTTGGCTAGGAACGAAATCATCTTTGAAGGAAAGAAAACAACCCTGAGTCAATTTTCTTCAAAGTGTTGATGTATTTGTAACTTCATAATGTATTCACTTGTATATTTTATATTGTATTTCATTGTACCCCAACAGAGATGTTTGTTCCTCCAATCGAGAGAGTCATTAATATAATAAAGTCATGTAAATTCATTGAGGTTAACCCGTCATTGTAAGTCGACGAAATAGTCCCCATAGTTGAGGGGTATTAGGGTTATTAGGCTCTCCTAGTGAGGTTGACCCTGTAGAGTAATTGTCAAGTGGAAAACGAAACACACACTTACTCAACAATAGCACATGAGTGAGAGAGAAGGAGCTCGCACAAGTGAGAGAGAAAACAATTGTCGAAGATCATCTTTGTATCTTTGGGTTTTACTTTGGCTTTTGATGCTCATTCTATCTCTGAGGAAGTTGCAGGGATTTCACCTTTATGGTTTCCCTAAGGAAAAATCTTTGTGTCTCTTGCAGTCTCTTGTGATTATTGTTGTGCATGTTATTCTCTCAGATAAGATCCTACATCATATTGATTAAATGATAAAAAATATAACATGGTATCAGAGCTAACCTGAGAAGAAGACACTTTTCAGCTGCAGAATCTAGGGATTCTTACTTTTTGGGTCTCTCTCCACATATCATGAGCAAAAGGAGGCTAGGATAACTCTCCATTGAAGGGCACATCTTTTTGTCGAAGCAGAATTTGATTCCAGGCATTTTCAATTTTTGACCTGTCACTACTGCGGGAAATGAGGGATTTTCACAGAAGAGGAATTTTTTAGTGAGCCCAGCATGGGATCTCTCTCCTCCTCAAAATCAAAATTTAGAGACAATATCAAATTTTTTGGTTGGGTAGAACTTCGGGAAAGTCAAACCCTAATTTGAAAACCCTGAAAGACTAAAAATAGTCATTTTGGTGCATTCGCTATATCTCGATATTGGAGAAGGATCAAGATCTGAAACTTTTATAGGTCGATTAAAAATTCCTTATGTACCCTATGTAAAAGTTTCAACATCGGATTCTCTACATTCTGGTAGATATGATTCCTCCAAATCAGGGTTCCATCCTCCCCCGTGATTCATCCCTAAACAGGACACCTAGGGAGAATTGCTATATCTAGGGCTATGAAGGTCCAAAATAAATTTCTCAAGATGTTATAGAAAGGACATAGACTGTAATTTCTGTGGTAAAATTTTCACACCTTGAAGGTGATACAGTGACACGTGTCAACCTGTACAAGCTCGCTATCGTGAACAGTACCAAAAACATTCACCTTGGGAAAATCCAAATAAGTCCCAATTGGTGAAACGAATTTTGCTCAAACCTGCGGTGTTGGAAAGAGGACAGATGAGGATACCTCAGTGCAAAGTTTTAGACACAACAGAGTAGTGATTTCAGAGATACTGCAGAAACAATATCAGAAAATTCTGTAGAAGAAACTGAAGAAAACTAGGGCGTCAGATATTTTGCAGTTCTGATTACAGTTTTGGGAAATTGAGTATGTTGCTCATCTCGACTTGAGGAGGTGCATCTTTCTATACAATAAGATCGGAAATATTCCAAGTTTTGAAAATTAGGGGTTCTTTGACAAACCCTAAATCAGCTAGCTCCGGAACTAGGACGGATACCTCAAATCGGTAAGATCTAATCTTTTGTTATTTATAGTTGAGGTTCTCATTTCAAAATGACTAATCACACCAGCTTGATGACAAACTTGGTGAAGCTGACAACTTCCAAGTATGGAAGTATAGGAACTTTGTGATCCTTGAATAAATTGACTTAGATCAGTATTTCAGTAAGGAAGTTCTAAGAGCCATAGGGAGATTAGGCTAAGGCTAGAGCCAAGAGAATCATTGTAGATTCTATTAAAGATCATCTCATTCCTCATGTGTCATCGTTGAAGACACCAAAAGGAAGTGTTCAATGCTATGACGAAGTAATCGAAGAAGAATAAGATAGTGTTATAACCACCTTGAATGGACTCCCAGGATCATGGGATTCATTCATTCGAGGAATGTGTGCCAGAAGGAAGTGATTACCTTCAGCAGACTCTAGGAAGAGTGCACACAAGAAGAAGCTCAACTCATAATAAGAGAAGAGAAGATGGGAGCAACTGAATATCAAGATCTCACAATTCAAAGAAGATCCCTCAAGCGATGAGGATTATGAAGGACTCAATTCTTGAAGAACCTCTTATCCATCTTAGCATTTGGATAAGAAATGATGTTGTTATGAATGAAGAAGATGATGAAGCTGAAGGCTCAAGAAGGAGTCTACCCATGAAACGAATAAAGATAAGTATTCAATTTTCATTTCATGATATTATTTGGTTATGCATTTGTTTATATTCATTTGATGTGTTATGCATGATAGAATGTTTGCATTAATGGAAGTATTGTTGGGTATATGTTATATTCTTTGCATGTGTGTATGGAGGGGAGGTGCGCATGTCAATGCTGCAGCTCGGCGATCCCAAAGGCACCTTCAATGGAAACAGGGCGTAGGTCCTGTTTCCGATGTGAGTGCATCGAGCAAATTTTTGTTGTCTATTTATAGATTTTATGGCTATTTATAGTTGTTTGTGGCTATTTTTAGAAGTTGTCTAAAAATATGTAACTTAATCCCGGTTAAGGGATTGGAGTCTTTTTTTAATCTGGGTTAACGGATTAGGGTATTTGGATGTTGCGAAATACCTATATTTTGTATTGTGAGGATCTCATAATGTAATGAAGAGAAGATAGGAGGTGTGGCTCCAAGGTTTTCTGGTTTTCCTGGTTAAGGGTTTCCAGGGTAAATCTCTATGATTATGTGTGAATGATGTGTTGTGATCTCTACTTTGCTTAAAAGAATCTGTATGCTTTGCTTCTCTGCACAAGTTTAAAACTTTCATGTGGTATCAAAGCTAAATTTTGGCATCAGGGGGACACATTTGCTGCTAAGGGTTCGATGTGGTTGATAGATCTCGGGTCTGTGATAAACCTGGGTTCAGTGGGAGCTTTGCAGTGTTGATTTGTGCATTGAAAGAGAATGGAGAGCACTTCAAGAATCGAGATCGGGAAATTTAACAGCCATAATTTTGAGCTATGGAAGCTCAAAATGGAGGATCTTCTGGTAGATCGGGAATAGTGGATTGTTGTGGATCCGGGTATGAAACCCACTGCAATGTCACAAGAAGATTGGGATAAACTAGAAAGAAGGGCGAGGAGTACAATACGATTGTGCTTATCAGACTCTGTGTTGTTGAATGTATCTGGTGAAGATAGTGCAGTAAAGCTATGGGCAAAACTAGGGAGTTTGTATCAATCAAAATCCCTTGTGAACAAGTTGTTTCTACAAAAGAAGTTATTTCACCTCAGAATGGACGAGAATGACACTGTGACAAAGCATTTGAATGTCTACAATACTCTGGTAAGTCAGATAACCTCTATTGGTATTAAAATGGCTGAAGAAGATAAATGTATTACACTATTGTGTTCTTTGTCGGATTCCTGGGACAACCTAATTGTTGCAATAGGTAGTTCTAGCCAGAAGACCTTAAAATTTGATGAAATTGTATCATCCCTACTATCAGAAGAGATGAGGTGGAAAACCATGGATAATCATATCATGAATGCCTTGTCTGTGAGAGGTCGCCCCCAGGAGAGAAACAAAAATAAAGGATCTGGGGGGAGATCTAAATCTAAGGGTAGATCTAAATCCCCAGGAAAATGAATAAGGAAGTGTTGGAAATGCGGTAAAGCTGGGCACTATAAAAAGGATTGCAAATCTAAGAATGTTGAGAAAGCAAAGGGATATGAGGATACCCTTCCACAAAGGCGAAGAACTCCTCAGAAGAAGGAGGGGATGTCTACCTAGCTTCCATGGGTAATCCTTCAGAACGTGATACATGGCTGATTGGCTCAGGTGCATCATGTCATATGACCCCTCATAGGGAGTGGTTCTGTGAATATGAAAAGTACAATGGAGGAGATGTGTACTTGGGAGATGATTCACCAGCCAGTATCATTGGACGTGGTAGAGTCAAGCTAAAACTAAAGTATGGAAGGATTAGAACTCTACCTGGAGTGCTACACATTCCAAATCTAGCAAGAAACTTGATATTTGTCAGAAAGATGGAGGTTGCAGGTGTAAATACTGTGTGTGGAGATGGTGGTTGCAAAATGGTTCGAGGATCAATGGTACTAATGAGGGGAGTTCGGTATGGAAATCTGTACAAACTATTGGGAAAAACCATCATTGATGAATGTAACAATTCTATTGTGCTGGAGGAAGGAGGTAAAGATGACAAAACCCCGAATGCATCAGGAGAAAAGACAATGCTATGGCATCAAAGAATGGGGCATATCGGAAAAAAGGGACTTCGAGCATTACAAGGTAAAGGTATGGTTGAAGGTATGACTGATTGCACTCTGGATTTTGATTTCTATGAACATTACATATATGGAAAACAAAATCAAGTAAGATTTGCATCTGGTGCTACAAGAGAAAAGGGAATTCTAGAATTAATACATAGTGATGTGTTTGGACCTGTTCCTGTTCCATCATTAGGAAAATATGTGTATTATGTTTCATTTACAGATGATTTCTCAAGGAACATATGGATTTATTTCCTTCGAAAGAAATATGAAGTATTTTCCAAGTTTAAAGAATTTAAGTCTCTTGTAGAAAATCAGTCAGAAAAGAAAATAAAGGTGTTGAGGATAGACAATGGTGGAGAGTTCTGTGGGAATGAATTCTAGGACTTTTGTAAGAAGTGTGGAATAGCAAGGAAAAATACTACTCCATACACACCTCAAAAGAATGGAGTTGCTAAGAGGATGAATAGGACATTGATGGAAAAGGCAAGGAGCATGCTAAGCAGTGCTGGGATAGGACAAGAATTCTGGGCAGAAGCAGTGGAGACAGCATGTTACTTGGTAAACCGATCAACCACATCAACATTGATTGATAAAACTCCACAAGAGGTATGGACTGGTAAGAAACCCTCTATTAAGCATCTGAAAGTTTTTGGTTGTGATGCTTATGTACATGTTCCAAAGGAGAAAAGGAGCAAGTTAGATAACAAAGCTGAGAAGTGTATCTTTATTGGCTATAAAGATGGTATGAAAGGGTATAAGCTTTGGAATTCTATAACTAAGAAGATTGTTTACATTCGAGATGTTGTGTTTCGAGAGGTCAAAGAAGTCCCCAGACAGGAAGTGAAACCAATGGAAAAGGAACCAGAGAAAATAGAATTTAAGTTAGAAGGTGAAGAATCTGACTCAATAGAAGAAGCAGAATCAGAAGAAGAAGAACCTCATACTCTAGTTTTGAGGAGATCATCTCGAGAAATAAGGCAACCAGAAAAGCATTCCCCTCCTGATTTTCACTCTCATTTTGCTATGTCTATTACTAATGATGATCCTAGAAATGTGAAGGAATCTGTTAATTCAAAGGATAGTGATCTCTGGAAAAAAGCCATGGATGAAGAAATGGATTCCTTGGACAAAAATGAAGCTTGGAAGCTAGTCCAGTTACTAGCTGGGAGAAAAGACGTTGGGAGCAAATGGCTATTTAAAAAGAAGTTGAATGCAGAAGGTAAAGTGGATAAGTATAAAGCCCGCTTGGTAGCAAAGGGATACTCTCAGGTAGAGGGGATTGATTTTGGTGAAATATTTTCTCCAGTTGCAAAATTAACTTCTATTAGATTAAATATTCTTTCTATTGCTGCTGCTTTTGATCTTGAAGTAGAGCAGATGGATGTGAAGACAACGTTCTTACATGGGGATCTGGAAGAATAAATATACATGAAACAACTAGAAGGGTTCATAGTAAAGGGAAAGAATGAGTTGGTATGTAAACTAAAGAAGTCCCTTTATGGTCTAAAGCAATCTCCAAGGATGTGGTACCAAAATTTTGACACATACATACTTGGATTGGGGTTTGTGAGAAGCAAAGCTGATCACTGTGTATATTCCAAATAGGTTGGTGATCACTTCATTAACATAGTTATGTATGTTGATGACATGTTGTTGATTGGAAACAACAAAGATGTTATAAAGGAGGTGAAGTCTCAACTGTCCTCCAAGTTTGATATGAAAGATCTCGGTGCTGCAAACTTCATTCTGGGAATGGAGATAAGAAGAGATCGTGCAAACAAAATGATCAGTTTAAATCAAAGAAAATATGTTGAGACGGTACTACAGAGATTTAACATGCAGGAAAGTAATTCGGTCAAGGTTCATATTCCTGTAGGTGTAAAGTTATCTGTAGAGCAGTGTCCCAAGACACAAGAAGAAGAAGAAGACATGTCATAGGTTCCATATGCCAGTGTAGTTGGTAGTTTGATGTATGCAATGGTTTGTACAAGATTAGACATTGCTCATGCAGTGGGAGTTTTGAGTAGATATATGTCAAAACCAAGAAAGGAGCATTGGACAGCTGTAAAGAGGGTCTTCAAATATTTGCGTGGCACCATAGATTATGCAATCTGCTACCAAGGAAGGCCTGGACCAGACAGAGTAATAAATGTACATGGATTTGTTGATGCAGACTGGGCTGGAGACCTTGATCATAGAAGATCTACAAGTGGGTATGTATTTAACCTATTTGGAGGAGCTATCAATTGGATGAGCAAGAGACAAGCTGTAGTTGCACTGTCAACTACAGAAGCTAAATACATGGCAACCACTCATGCAAGCAAAGAAGTTGTGTGGTTGCAAAGATTGTGTTCAGGTATTGGGTTTGTACAGAAAGGTTTAATGTTAGAATGCAATAGCCAAAGTGCAATATTCTTGGCAAACAACCCTGCTTATCATGCTAAGACAAATCATATTGGTGTGCAATATCACTTTGTGAGAGATATGGTTGAAGAAAAGAAGGTGCTGCTAGAGAAGGTTGACACCGTGAAAAATGTTGCAGACTCATTAACAAAGTCTGTTAGTACAGAGAAGTTCTCTTGGTGTAGAGAATCTATGGGCATTGATGCCCTGAACCTGTGACTTTATGAGTACATGACTCATTCCTATGCAAAGGAAACAACAAGTGGGAGAATGTTGGGTATATGTTATATTCTTTGCATGTGCGTATGGAGGGGAGGTGCGAATGTCAGCGCTGCAGCTCGGCGATCCCAAAGGAACCTTCGACGGAAACAGGGCGTAGGCCCTGTTTTAGATGCGAGCGCATCGAGCAAATTTTTTTGGATATTTATAGATTTTATGGCTATTTATAGCTATTTGTGGCTATTTTTAGAAGTTGTCTAAAAATATGTAACTTAATCCTGATTAAGGGATTGGAGTCTTTTTCTAATCCGCGTTAACAGATTAGGGTATTTGGATGTTGCAGAATACCTATATTTTGTATTGTGAGGATCTCATAATGTAATGAAGAGAAAATAGGAGGTGTGGCTCCAAGTTTTTCTGGTTTTCCTAGTTAAGGGTTTCCAGGGTAAATCTCTGTGTTTATGTGTGAATGATGTGTTGTGATATCTATTTTGCTTAAAAGAATCTGTATGCTTTGCTTCTCTACACAGGTTTAAAACTTTCAAGTATACTACTAATATGCATGTGATGGGTAAGTATCACATGGTGCTATATAACACTCAATTGCTACTTATCTATAATGAAACCTCTTTGCTGACATATTGGATTAGTGCACAATTTCAATGATGTCATGGTAGATATGGAAGGCATCTAGAAAGTTTCCGTGAGATATGGATGAATGTTGTATTAGCTAAAATAGTTGCATGATTATATCTTTATGCATAATAATTTTTCATTACGAATATTCCTTATGAAATGTTTATAACCATACAACTAATGCATTTGACTTGTAGGAAAGACATGTACAATCACCTATAAGAAAAGAAGGATGAGACTTATTCCGAAGAACAAGTGACGACAGTTCAAGATTCACTCCAATAAGCATACATGAAGATGAACAAAGAAGCTTTCATAGAGAAAGAAAGAGCTTCAGAAGAATATAAAGAGAACGGTAGATGAAGAATAATCCAAGATGAAGAATAGTATGAAAAGACTTCTAAACAAAGCAAGAGGCCTCAGACACACTCTAGTTATGTGACACTGTTGAGCGACATCATTGATGCAGAGCCTTCCATCTATGAAGAAGTAGCCAAGAAGAAAGGGAAGGAGAGTGCCAGCTCAAGAAGAATGATGTCTCGGATGCAATATCGAGACCTAAAGGGAAGTCCGTATTGTCTTCCATGTGGATCTATAAGATCCAAAATTTAGTAGATGATAACATCGTGGGATACAAGGCAATATTCGTAGCACAAGGCTTCTCACAGAAATAAGGCATAGAATACAAAGAGACATTTGAAGCCACTGGGATTTGAGACACATGACAACCAGACTCATGTGTGCAAATGAAAGAAGTCCTTATACGAGCTCAGAAGGAACCCACAGGATAACATATACATGAGGAGATTGATTATCATCNAAGATGAAAGCCTATAGAGGATGACAAGCTCACAGATGGGTGTGAGAAGAACTTTTGAAAAGGTTCAAGATAGAGGATCTTGGTATCTAGTGACCCTAGTTGGATACATAGAATATTAGTAGCAGAGGAAGCTACTTGTCACTCCAATACATAATGTTTCAATACATAGAGTGCAAAACACAAAGGGAGAATGATGCTTCACTTCAGAGGAAATGACTGCAGAGGATCCTGAGGTTTGACATGGTAATATAGGATGGATAGATTACTGATGGATCTAGGATTTAGTAAGATTAAAGTGGACTCCAACCTTTTCTCCAAGGTTGAAGGCAGAAGACCAGTAATGCTCCTGTTATATTTCAATGACCTGTTCCTGGAAGGAAAAGATGAACTAATTAAAGATGCAAGAAGGAGACTTGCTGCCAAGTTCGAGTTAAAGGACTTGGGTATGATGCACTACTTTCTAGGCATGGAGGTGTGGCAGAATGTGGATGGAATCTCCCTAGGACAAGGGAAGTATGCAATAGATATCCTGAAGAGGTTTGAGATGATGTACTACAAGGCCATGACCACACCTATGGCATCGAACCTGAAGCTATTGAGTGATGCTTCATCAAAGTCAGTTGATGCTACGATGTATCGTCAGATGATTGGATCATTGATGTACATGATGAACACAAGAACTGATATTTTATTTGTTGTGAACACATTGATCCAATTCCTGAAGGATCCGAAACATGTTCACCTGATTTCTGCAAAGCATATTCTGAGGTACTTGAAGGGTACAGTTGACTATGGGCTCAAGTATGAGGCAAATCAGAATATTAACCTGGAAGGTTATGTGGATTCGGATTGGGAAAGAAGTGTCATAGATAAGAAGAGCACTTCGAGATGTTGCTTCAGTATGGGATTAGGTGTGATCTCTTGGTTTAGAAGGAAGCAATCCTACGTGGAACTGAGTACAGTCGAAGCAGAGTATGTCACAACTTGTTTGGCTAGTTGTGAGGCAGTGTAGCTGAGGAAGCTACTATCTGATTTGTTTGATATCCAATTGGAAGCTACTTGTATATATTGCGACATCCAAAGTTGTGTGAAGTTGTCAGAGAACCCGATGTGCCATGACAATTCGAAGCATATCAAGATCAAATATCACTATATCAAGGATATGGTGCAAAGAGGAGCAATGAAGCTCTAGTATGTTGTGACGGACGAGAAGGTAGCTGATGTGTTGACCAAGCCATTAGCCGAAGTGAAGTTTGAGTACTTCAGGGAGAATCTTGGTGTTCTCCAGACCGAGGTTCCTTCCAAGGGGAGGTGATGAGTCCATGAGCCTTTTGGACATGGTGGTAGGTGGGGCCTCCCATGGTCAGATGTAAGTACAGATCCTTTTTGACATGGTGGTAGGTGGGGCCTCCCATGGTTAGATGTAAGTGCAGAGCCTTTCTAACATGGTGGAATTCTAGGCCTCCCATGGTTAGATATAAGTGCCGGTCGAGTGCTGGTCCTTTCTGACATGGAGGCAGGCTAGGCCTCCCATGGTCGGATGTAAGTGCTATGCCTTTTCGACATGGTGGCAAGCTGGGCCTCCCATGGTCGGATGTAAGTGTTGGGCCTTTCTAACATGGTGGAAAGATGGCCCCCCATGGTCATATGTAAGTGTTGGGCCTTTCTGACATGGTGGAAGGTTGGACCTCCCATGGTCATATGTAAGTGTTGGGCCTTTTCGACATGGTGGCAGGATGGGCCTCCCATGGTTGGATATAAGTGTTGAGACCTACATCCAGCATGAAAAAGGGTTGACTCTGTAGAGGAAGTCCTTACAGAGGCAAGGCCTACATCCAGCATGAAAAAGGGTTGGCTATGTAGAGGAAGTCCTTACAGAGGCAAGGCCTACATCCAGCATGAAAAAGGGTTGGCTCTGTTGATGAAGACCTACATGGAGGCCATGCCTACAACCAGCATGAAAAATGGCTAGCTCTATAGAACTTCCTATGATGAGTAGAATTGAGAGATAGCACCATTTGCTCGAGATAGCAGGAGCAATGATGATGATGATGATCCAGCTTTGATGATGATCCAGTGATGAAGACTTATGTTGATGAGGTGTGTCAAGAGAATAAGGGAGTGTTGATGTATTTGTAACTTTAGAATGTCTTCAGAATATTGTATTTCATTGTACCCAGACGAAGATTTTTGTTCCTTCGATTGGGAGAGTTATTAATATAATAAATTCATGTAAATTCATTGAGGTTAACCCTGCGTTGTAAGTCAAGGAAATAGTCCCCACAGTTGAGGGGTATTAGGGTTATTAGACTCTCCTAGTGAGGTCAACCCTATAGAGTAATTGTCAAGTGGAAAACTAGTATAAATAGAGAGTGAGACTCTCTATTTGAAACACACACTTACTCAACAGTAGCGCATGAGTGAGAGAGAAGGAGATCGCACAAGTGAGAGAGAGAATAATTGTCGGAGATCATCTTTGTATCTTTGGGTTTTAATTTTTCTTTTAGTGCTCATTCTATCTCTGAAGAAGTTGTGGGGTTTTCTCCTTTATGGTTTCCCTGAGGAAAATTATTTGTGTCTCTTGTCTCTTATGATTATTGTTGTCCATGTTATTCTCTCAAATAAGATCCTAGATCATATTGATTAAATGATTAAAAATCTAACACGAAGGTAATCAACATGAACTCATAAAACCTGGCCTCAAAAGGCATCGATTATCCCTACTCGGAGGGCCTCTCAAACAATGAATCAAATCAGTGCATCATTTTTCTCCATTAGAGCTCCCCTCAGTCCAAACATCTCTAGGTCTCCCTAACCTGGGAAATCGGGAAAAACCTTGATGATTTTTCCCAATGGATATAAGAGCATAATTCCTATTCTCTTTTCTTTAATGGTGCCTCAGTAGGTAACCCCAGGGAGGTAGGTGCAGGAGGGGTCATCCTAGACCCTGGAGGACAAATAGTTAAGACCTTTGCTTAAGGCCTTGGACATAAGACAAACAATGAAGCGGAATGGTTGGAGCTCCTGCAAGGCCTTGAAATGGTAGACCAGGGAATAATCTCAAACCTCCTTGTCTTTGGGGTCTCCCACCATGTCATCCTAAATATTCACTTGGGTTACTCTGTTGGATCCATTAAATGCAGAGAATACTATTACAAAATTTCTCATCTAAATCTCCCCTCTCGCACCTTCTTTTTCCATATCCTCAAATCGAACAATTCCCATGCAGATAGCCTAGCCAATAAAGGGTTCTCACTACCCCAAGGTTCTTTGTCCCTCAATGATCAAGAGGTTGTTATCAATTTTATCCCTTAACCTAGTTCTTGACCCCCCTCATGCTCTCGACCCTCCCTCTCTTGCACTCGATCCTACCCTTAGAAAGTATTGTCAGTTGGTTTAACATGCCATTCCTTAGCCGAACGTGTGTTCTTCTCCTCAATGTGTGGCCTCCCTCCCCTCTCCTCCTTAACTCCTTGTCCTCTGCCTTAACTCCCATCCTTTCCAGCCTTAACTTCCTATCCTCTCCTTCCTTTCCCTCCAGCTCCTCCACACATGCCATGGATTCCCATCATTTTTTTAATGCATCTCCCTCACATTCTCCTCCCTCAGACATTCTTCCTGAAGGTTATGAGCTCCACCTTGCTGGTTTTTCTATCCTCTTTCTACACTCATCACCAATCCTGTGTATTTTGTCGAAACCTCTCGTCGATGGCGTAGAACTCTCAGGCCTGTGTTTGAAAATACCACCTCTCCAGTGCTTGCTTATGAATCCCTCTGTTTAAAGAGAAGAGCTCTCATCTAACTCCCCCAAATCTATTTCAGTGATAGAAAAAGGGAAGTTAGTAACCTCCTCCACGGTTAAGGCCGAAGTTGCCACCACCCCTCCGCATTGTGCAGTGGTCCTTGCTGCAGATAGTGCTATGCCCACCCCTTAAGCTCTGATATCTAGAAGATATTTCGACACCTAGGTCTCTCCTCAACTTGCAGGATATACAATGGAAAGCAAAGGTTTGGGTTCTAGGTACTACAAACTTAAGGCAAGTCAGGATGACCTCAAGCAGAACATTCGCATGCTAGCATATTTTGTCGCAGTGGGTATCTCAGAAAACAAGGAGATGGCTTCAAATGTGAAGCAACTAGTTTCTGACATGCGGCATGTTTCTTACCAGATCGGTTTCCATGATTCCTGCATAGATGATCACGACAGAGACCTTAGAGAGTTGATGGGTACAGTCGATTGCATCAAGGAAGACCTTCAGAAGCTTGTTCAGATGAACCAATGCAACCATTGTCAAGATCATCCTGGAGAAGCAATTTAGCTAATGGAAGAATTTTCAGTCACCCATCCTGTGGGGTTCTCAGGAAAACCAAAATGATTCCCACTTCTTAGTTTATGTTTTTTTGTACTATCTTGAACAAGCAGTTCATACGTATTTACTCTACTTCAGTTATAGTGCACAATATAAAATATCATGTCAGCTTTAGAAGGGGTTTTCATTTTGGATAACAATATTTGTAGATACTCTATCTCAACTTCATTTCTTCATTTTTCCAATGGCACTGTATTGAATGGCTGTGCACAACCCTTTTTAATACATAATTACTTTTCAGTTTCTGTTCAAAAAATACCATAATGGCCTACACAAATACATCCAAATAGAAATAGAGTTTTAAGGAATCTTTTCACTAAAAACCACTTACTATTATGTCATCAAAATTGACAAAAACTTTTGGTAGAAGGGTTAAAAAAAGTTTAAGATTAGAAATCAACTACAACACAAGAAGGATAAGCATAACCATAACTCTTAAAAAAATGGATAAAGTAAAATACAGATCCTCACAGACAACAGAAAAAGGATAAGCATGACCATAACTCTTAAAAAAAGGGACTAAGTAAAAATAGAGATCCTCGTAGACAACTAGTAAAAAATGCATGCACAGAAAAAAATGAAAAATAAAAAGAGAAGGAAAAAAACATGTAACCATAAAAAAAAGACAATGATGTCATAATAAAATATCAAAATGGTTTCAAATATTTCCTCTTGAGAGGGAGTTAGCTCCTTTGCAACGTTTTTTTCCTTGTTATACCTGTCGAAGTCCATGACAGGTATATTGTAATCCATATAGTGCTAACTGCATATTACTTTACTGGTTGACAATACAAATCTTCACCTTTTGCATAGTTTCACATAAGGCTGACCATTTTATTATTTTTTAAAAATATTAATTTTAATTAATTGCAATCTCATTGCTAATTGAATTGAGGTGTTATTGCACAGGCAACGACGAGAACCTCGGGTTCGAAGAATATATTTATTGCAAATTGAACTCCGCATGCCCTCCTGCACTAATTGACTGCTATGCATTGAATTACGACCAGCCATGTTGACAACACCACCACCACCTGTATTCATGCAAACATGTGTCGTAGGGAAAATTAAAGTTCAAGTTTGTCATATTGGTATGATGGCCATTCTAGATAGTTTCCAAGGTGGGCAAGTTCGCATACAAGGAAACTTATCTCAATATGCTCTAGCTTAATTCTTTTGCAGATAGTGAATTACAGACTATTTTTGAAACTACGAAACCTATGAGGGAACATAATGAAGATTTTATTACAGGGTCTAACATTTTGTTTCAGAAATGGAAAGACAACCTCAACATCAATTCAATTTGAAGTTGAACAATAAAAGGTAGTTTCGAAATTCAATTCGAAGCTTAACAATAAAAGGTAGTTTCAACATTTATGTTGATCCTTTGAATTTTTCTCAGCTCAAAGACTGCAACTAAGATTATAAATTCGTAAATGCATGAATTTTAAGGTTTAAGTTCATAATATTCCATGTTTCAGATTTGAGACCGTTCCTCGGAATCTTTAGCTAAGAATTTAGGTTATGTGGCCTGGAAATGTAGAGCTTAAGGTAATGGAATTTTAATGGTCGACTGATGCAAATCTTATTAAAGTGAATGAACATTTACTACTCATAGGTAATTTTAACACCATAAAGGTTTAGGCCGTTTCATCCAGAGGTGAAATAGACTACAGATATGAAGGACAAAGTTTCTTCAACAAACCCTCATGTTAAACAACAGCCTTAGTAGGTGTAGAAGGAGCAAGTTGACATAGTCGACTTGAACGAAGACCGACTTAGTCGATCAGCCGAATAAGTCGATGGGCCGACTTAGTCGATCAGCCGACTAAGTCGGTCGGCCGACTAAACTAGAAGATTAGTCGGTTAACTAATAGTCGTGTCGGTTCACCGAACCGACAGGTAGTTATTTTGTAACTGTTTGTAAATTGTATATATTAGGCTGTTGAGCCAAATGAGAACTCAGTTCAGTTCTCTGCCTTGTATGAACTCATTGCAATAATATAATCTGTTTCCCTATCTGTTCTTGTCTCTTGTCTCTCTTTATATTTATATATGTTTTAGTATGTATTATTGGTAACCTTATGTGATCTGTGAGATTACAACATTGGTTCCGTTGCCGGTAGTACATGACTGGAATATATGCTCACATATGATACCAAAGTAGGAGATTAAGGACTGGTGGGACCGTAAAATTGCGAACTACTTGCAAAATTACGCAAGAAGGAACAGATTAACAGTCGCTGAAGCCAAAGCAATATTTTTCACAGGGACGCATGAAAAATTTGTCGAATAAGTGCCACAACTGTTGAAGCAACTTCTGGATGAGAAAACCAGACGCGACTAAAGAACAACAATTACTAGAGAAACTGATCCGAGGGGGGCGAACAAATTTGTCAGAGTGGTTTGAGAAAATCGCCAACGACTTCTATGAGGAACAAGCAGTCGAAGACCAAACTTCTGTGGAAATTGTCAAAGAAAAATTTTACGCAGAATTCACCGAACAATTTCTGTGTTCCCTACCGACCTTGCTGTTCAAATTCTTGATAGAAAAGGGAGCAGGACACATCATAGAACCTCATCCACCGCTATGCGAACAGCCATCAAACACTAACTGGGCGGAGAAGCAGAGGCAGTGGGAGAAATTCATTGCAGAAAGAGAGTGGGAATACTTCCTGAGCAAATAGACAGAACTATCCGGGCTTTCTAAAAGCATCGGGTAGGCTATGGGGGGGTAGCTGGTCATGTGTCGGAGGTAGAGTATAGTGGATCCTAGTCGTCCTAAACCGGATAACTGTCACCAGTAATGAAAATTCGACCGAAGAGAACCTCAAGAAAATAGTATTGTATGAAAGTATGTCAGACACGCAGAAGATCAAAAGGGATGAAAGACAGCAGAGAAGGGAAGTGAGACGTGAAAGAGCCGCAGGGCTGCACAGAGAACAACACCCTAGGGAGAACGACAAGGAAGAGAATCCGCCAGAGTCGGGTCATGACCGACATGAAGAAGGCGTGGAGCAAGGAGTGTTCCCTATGAAAGAAGAAGTGTGGATAGAGCAGCCAAAGCTCTCCAAATAACAGCTCCCAACGACAGGATAACCCTTTCCCCAACAAATCTACGTACTAGAATACAGGCTATTGTCGAAGATGACCTCCGACTACGAGCTGGTGACTATAGCATATGGAGCTGACTAGGCGATGAAACATACACGGGTCGACACCTTGTTATACATTGACCGCTCGAAGGGAATTGGGTGATGTTTCAAGCGGCACCCTCTCTCCGTAGTATCCACTTGCTCTTACCGACACATGAAGGAGCACCCCCCCCCCCCACCAAATACAGCTTTAGAAGAAATCGAACAAGCAGACCTGTGAACACAAAGTTGCAGCGGACCATCGACAGTCAAAGTCGACATCAACCGACTACAAGTCGACGACGACTCGACAACCGACGGGAGCTCAAGATCCGTCGACCAAAATTCCGCAGGACCATCTACATCAATAACCCCACCACTTTCACCACCACCCACACCTCCATCACCGCCAACTTCTGAGAGCAGTGAAAGTGACTCAGACATGGGTCACAAATCAACTCACATTCCTCTCTACGAGGGAGATGAAGACCCCAGACGACACTGGTTCGTCTGCGAGTCGACCTGGGAAGCAAACCAAGTAACAGATGAAGACAGACAAATGGCTCAGTTCGTCGGAGCCTTAAGGAAAAGGGCCTTAACATGGTACATGACCTTTTCAGAAAGGAAACCCAGAGCGACGAAAACCGAGATAAAAGCACATTTCTTATCATTCTTCAAAACCCCAGACGCCAAGCACTTGGCCACCAAAAAGCTTAAGACAACGTCACAAAAGCCAGGGGAGACAGTCCGCGACTACGACAAACGTTGGAAGGATCTACTAAGCCAGCTAGATTATGTTATTGACAAACAGTTACTAATCCAATGGCTCCTTGCAGGATTATCACAGCAAGTACGTCGACATATCAGTCTGGAGACATTCAAGACGTATGAAGAAGCGCTAACAAAATCTCTACAAGTCGAGATGGACGAAGACATACCTGCTTACCCAACGGACCACAGAATAGAGGAACAACTCGAGGCCCGTGCAGAAGTCTTTGAAAGAACTGGCCCTCAAAAATCAGGAAATATGGTGTACCAACTGCTCGACGGCCGGCCATTCGAAAGATAATTGTCGACAGCAATATAGCTGACAAGACGTCTGTTTCGTACAGACTAAATCTTTTTGTGACATTTGCCAGGAGCATGGAGACCACTCTACCACAGACTGTCCATTCAATATGAAGAACGAAAAGGCTTCCTGGTGCGCTATCCGTGAGACCAAAAGTCACAATACTGCCGATTGTCAGCTAAATCTGAAAAATCGACAGAATTATCAAGCGGTCTACCAAACGAATGCAGTAGCGCAAACCAACGAACAGAGCAATACCAACAACCAGAACTGACAAAGAACCAACGGCCGACGATATGAACGCCGTTACGACAATCGACGATAAGGGTTTGGAGGAAGAGGTCAATTCCCCGGGAATTGCGACATACGAACTCGTCGACCCACCCAGTGCTTCATCTATTATAAAGAAGGGCACCGATACGCAGATTGTCCATACAAGGATAGAACTGACTGTAAATTATGTACACACTATGGAGTAGGCGATCACTCATTGGAGGATTGTCCTACTATGTTAGAAAAAATCAATACGAAGAAGAATGTTAATGTCTTGTCTTGTGTACAAAAGCATGATGTACTAACTACTAAGAATTTACATATTGTTACACGACAAGGCACAAAAACAGGGCCGGATAACCCCCAAATTAGCAAAATCAAAGACACAAATGTTTATCCTGACCCTATAAACCAAAAACATACATATCAAGAGGAAACCCACATATTTCACGACATTGCACAACAAGAAGACCTCGTTAGCAGTCGACCTAACACAGTACATCAATTAATCTATCTCACTCAAACAGACAAATCTGTAGCCCAGTTCATTGATCTATTCCATCAAATAAAAAGTACTAACCTTGAAAAACAAACTAAGAACATCTGCAGCCTAAACCAAAAAGACAAAAACGATGTTGACCCACTTGTCAACCTGGAAATCGAAGGTTTCCACGTCCGACAAGTAGTACTAGATTTTAGGTCCCAGGTAAATATCATGACCCGGGATACATGCGAAAATATGGGAAGACCTCGGCTCTATGATTCAAGCATTTACCTAAAACTCGCCGACCAAGGCCTCATTGAACCTATTGGGGTTTGGAAAGATGTCGACACAACCATCAAAGGAATATCGACCAAGGTTGATTTTGAAATTATTGACCCAAAGGAAGGATCTAGCTCCTTCCCAGCCCTCGTCGGTCGACCTTGGGGATGAAATATGAAAGCATCTATCTCCTTAGAAAAGGAACGAATTAAGCTCAAAGAAAATGGCCAAAAGGTCATCGTACCTATTCATCCATCCCAAGGGCAACCTTGGATTGAACCAATTGATGAGGAAGTCGATGTCAGACAACTTTACCAGGTCCACAACAATGCCGACTACACAGAACCAAACATCCATGGGGAACTTTACTTGGGTAACCAAGACTCAGTTGGTTATAACTCAGATGCTGAACTGTATGACTGGAAGATGGAAAATTACAAAACACAAGCAAGAGGGTGCTGTACTATACAAAAAGTACAGAAAAAACCCACCCGACAGTGCTTCATAGTATCCATTATCCCTAAAATCTTTGAAAAGAAAGTAAGGGAACGCCCTACCTTACAACCAACCAACTTAAACACTACCCAACTACCCAGGTATAAGGAGAGGGAATCCCCAGTTATGCACATTGAACAAGTATCTAAAAATATTGGAAAACATGGTCGACTTCAAAGCTTAGTGGAAACATTTACAGGTCAAGCAGCTAGATGGTGGGATACCCATCAGTCAAAAATACAGACCTGGACAACTGCTTCGACTTACTTTGTAGAAAGGTTTGGTGGGAAAAAGTTAACCCAGGAATCCGAAATCCCTATCTTTACCCAAGGTCAAAACCTAGAAAAACACATTAGGACTTGTGAAAAGGAGTGGAGAAGACTTGGCTACAAAGACGAGCGAGCCTGGCCCCATTTGTTCCCTTCAACCTTAGACGACTTACCCAATAAATGGTATAAGATGGAGGAAGCTAGAGGAGAAACCTTCTTTTGGCAGGAATTAAGAGAAAAATTTATTAAAGACTTCCAGTTCATACCCCAAAATGAAAAACTGGCTGAGACAGCACACCAAATCAAACAATTTCTCCAATCGACCGAAAAACAACCCCCCCAGACCCACCGATAGGTCAAGGACTGTAACAATATACAAACTGCATCCAGACCACAGTCGACGCGCTTGCACTTAGAAAATGAACACACCGCAGGCAAGAGCTTTAGATGGAAAACCGACCATATTGAAACAACAAAACCTATCCATTCCATCCTGAAAGTCGAGACCACTGACAAACCAGATCTTGACAGAATGACTGCAGCCGACTTTTCGGCTACATTCTCACAGTTCAAAGAAGGAAGTCGGCCAATCAATGAAGCTAAAGCACCAGAGTGGCTAGATGCCAAAGTGAAAACTACAAAGGTTGACATTTCAAATGACGACCGACCAAAAATAACTAATATTGGTGACTACTGGAACGAACAACAGACCACCGAAATAGTGAATTTACTTAGAGAATTCCAAGATGTCTTTGTAAGGGACTACAAAGACTTAAAAGGGTTAGTACATGAAATGGGAGAAATGAAAATAGATACTAAACCTGACGTCTGACCTGTCAAGAAAAGACCTTATAAACTAGCTCACAAGTATAAGGAGATAGTTAAAAAGGAAATCGACAACATGTTAGCAGCAGGGATCATTTCCCTATCGACCAGTCGGAATGGGTAAGTCCCATGGTCGTCCAGCCTAAGAAACATGACCTGTCAAGGTTAAGAATTTGTGTCGACTTCAGGGAGCTTAACAAAATCACACTAACAGATCCTTTCCCAACCCCCTATGCTGATGAAATATTGAATGAAGTTGCAGGCCATGAATGCTACTCATTCACAGATGGATTTTCAGGATATAACCAAGTACCCATAGCAAAAGAAGATCAAAAGAAGACAACATTTGTCTGTGAATTTGGTTCCTTTGCTTACAGATTTATGCCTTTTGGGTTAAAGAATGCACCTCCAGTGTTTTCCCGAATTGTTGTCAAGACTTTCCAAGAATACATATATAATACCATGGCAGTCTACTTCGACGACTGGACTATATACTCCACCTTAAAATATCACTGCACATGGCTTCGACTCATGCTAGAGAGATGTCGACAGATACAACTCTCCCTGAACATTAAGAAATGTATCTTTATGACTCCCATAGGCATACTCTTAGGGCATGTTGTCTATAAAGACGGTATCAAGGTGGACTTTGCCAAAATTAAAATCATCCTCGACCTGAAACCACCAATAAACCCCAAACAGGTCAGGGTGTTATTGGGCCATACAGGATATTATAGAAAGTTCATAAGACACTATTCAGACATGACCTATCCTCTGGAGGAATTACTCAAGGAAGATCACGAGTTTAAGTGGACAGAGGAATGCCAAATATCCTTCGACAAATTGAAAAGGAAATTGGTCGAAGCCCCCATACTCAAATTCCCCAACTAGTCGACCAAGTTTCATGTGCATATCGATGCATCAGGAATTGCAATCGAAGCAATCCTCACTCAACCAGGGAATAACGGGATGGATTACCCTATAGTTTACAGCAGTCGCAAATTAAATAAGGCTGAAAGGAACTACTCGACCACTGAAAGGGAAGCATTAGGGATGGTCTTTGCTCTTTAAAAGTATCGACATTACCTTTTAGCCAACCCCTTCACATTTTATACCGACCATCAAGCCTTGAAATACCTTGTCGATAAACCACTTCATCATGGGAGAATTTGTCGTTGGTTACTTCTTTTTCAAGAATTCGATTTTGAAGTTGTGGTCCGACCGGGAAAACTCAATGTCGGGCTCGACCACCTATACCGCATAGACACAGGGGAGGAACCGACCGGAGTCGATGACGACTTGCCGGACGCACATCTATTTCGTATAGAAGTAGTGCCAGAAGAACTAGAAGAAATAGCTCAGTTCTTAGAGACAGGTCAGGCACCAAAAGGTATGAACACCAAGAAAAAACAAATCCTAGATATGAAGGCTGCCCCTTACGGCCTCATCAATGGATTTCTATACAAAATGGGGTTAGATGACGTTCTGAGAAGGTGTGTACTTGAACATGAGCGAGATCAAATCATGCATGAAGCCTATTATGGACCTGCAGGAGGACATTTTCAAGCAGACACAACTGCAAATAAAATTCAGCAGTCAGGATTATGGTGGCCGACGATCCACAAAGATTGCAAAACTTTTGTTAGTCGATGTGACAGGTGCCAACGACTTGGTCGACCTCTACCAAGCACAGAAATGCCCTTGATATCCGTAAACCCTAGTCTCACATTTGAAATCTGGGCTATAGACTTCATAGGACCATTTCCTGTCCCAGCCAAAAGCTCAGGTGCACGATATATTATCACGGCAGTAGAGTATGTCACTAAATGGGCAGAAGCTGAACCTATCGAGACCTGTTCGAGTGAGGTCGCCGCTAAGTTTATCTACGAAAACATCATCACTAGATTCGGATGCCCACTCACATTGATCAGTGACCAAGGATCACACTTTGTCAACAAAACCATCAAAAATTTAACCGACCAATTTTACATCGACCACCGACGAAGCACCGCATATCACCCTCAGTCGAACGGCGCGATTGAAGCTTTCAACAAAACATTAACAAAAGGGTTAACCAAAATATGCAATACCGAGAAGGACGACTGGGACGAGAAAATCCCTGCGGTCCTCTAGGCATATAAGACAGCCTATAAATGGTCAACCAACCAAACCCCCTTTCAACTAGTCTACGGGAAAGAAGCAGTCGTCCCCCTACACTTCCGAAAGCAAACACCTATTATTGCACAGCTATTACATGTCGATGTCGAACATGCAAGAAAGGACCAACTATTTCAACTTAGCAAGCTGGAAGAACACAGACTCATGGCTATACAACACCAAGAGATTCACAAGCAACAACAGAAAGCATGGCCCGACCGTAACATCAAAACCAAAACCAAAAACCTATCGGTCTGAGACCTTGCTCTACTCTATAATAGTCAAGTCAAAGGAAAACCCAAGAAACTCCACATAGAATGGATGGGACCTTACCTTGTCGAAGAGATACACCCCAATGGTTCAGTTCGACTAAAAACATTGCAGGGCCTAGTATTTCGGAAGCTCGTTAATGGAGCCCGACTTAAACGTTATCGAAACTGATCAAAAATAAATAAATAAATCATATAACGACCTTAACCGTCAATCAAAAACCATAAAAAGATAATAATTCCAAAAACAAAGTACTACACCCGACACAACCAAACATGACAGCAACTCACTACTTCGACAACCGACATCATCACCTCCGACCATCTTCATCGACCAGTCCGACCGACCATTCTCACCACCGACACCGGCCGACGACCTCGAGAGTCCCATCGTGCATTTATGACTTCAAGCACCGAAAGCAATTTACCAGTACTCCACGCTCGCGTATTGCAGCTGGAACGTCAAGTCCGCCATTAATACATCCATTTCCACCCGCAGTCACACCATCGCCTATAACTACGGGACCGTCGAAGGTTCATTCACCACACCCCTTACATACAGACCACTCACACATTCAATCGACTAAAAACTCAGAAAACCATAGTAACCGTGACCAATCCGACCCCATGGCTCCAAAACTAACCCGCGCATCGACCAAAGCCAAAGAGCTACAGGCAGAGGATACACTCCTGGTCTGCAGGTTGAAAAACATCAAAAACGCCAAGGTGCAGGAGGGCCAATGGCAGAAACTCTAGACCGAGATCCAAGAGTATTGGGCCTATGTCGACAAGAAGATGACCCAGGCGGCCGAAAAAGTCTGACAGAGCACCATTTTCAATTATCCCAACGCACCCCTGATGGCAAGTTTTGGTGGAACGAAAGAAGTTGTCGTCAAATTCATCATCAGTCGATACCACAATGGTCGGTTCTACTTCGATCGATCGATCGACATTACCGGAGATGACATTTCCAAGCTAACGGGCCTGTCTAACCAAGGCAACCCTGTGCTAATTGGGATCAAGGAAGGGTTGGTCCAAGAGCTTACGGGCTCACCGTCCGGGAAAAACTCCAAAGGGCTGATGATCGGGCAGATTGCGACATGAACACCACAGATTGTGGCTAAGATAATTGCAATCACACTTACATTGGCGAGTCGGGGCAGCGACCTCAAACTAGAAATGCTGGAGGCTGTCGACACAATAGCCACCGACAGTTGACTCTACCGATGGGGTGATTATGTCGCCGACTTGATCAAAACCGTCTGTGAACGATGCCAAGAGACGGGAGGAATCATCAAGTTCCCCTCCCTAATCCTTTGGATCGTTATGTACCATATCTGTCCAGAAGGAAGTCCAGTCTTCTGGGAACGGACGAAGTTACACATGAACAGGTTCAAACCCTTCTCTCAGAAAGGAACCCCGCATGAGCTGGCGCAAGGGAAAATATTTTTGGACAACTGGTTCCAACAGCTGAAGCTTCATACAACTAGATGGCGGGTGCCTCAGAACATCCGACGCAATCTACCAGCGAAGTCTCATATACAATTGGAGATCGACCATACGTCGGTCTGGTATATGCAGGGCGAAGACCCCAAGGCCCTTGCCCTTGATTACTACCTGACTGCCGAGCAAATCTTTCGGGAGTTGAATCGATAGGCGAAGACAAATATCCCAGTGCCCGACGTAGCTAAACAGGTCGAATTCTCAGTAGAAGAGCCACTCACCGACCAGGAGAAAGAGGAAGACTACGAGCTTAATCTTTACATAAGTACATTTGTGTTGGAGGACACCCCGGTCGAGCCCACTAGATGGGTTCAAATAACCATCAAGCCTCCAACCAGAGTCGACCCACAGTCGGCAGAACAGCAACCGACAGAATAGCAGCCGACAACACAACAGCCGACAGAATCACAGCCACAACAAAAAGCACACCCCCCGGATCCAGCAAGCGTCGACCCAACTCAAGTCCCGACGAATGGAGCTGAGGCTAATAACCCTGAGTATGCTTTATCACAAGGCATCATCAAGAAATTGGCTGCTGAGATAGCTGTCGCCAGAAGGAAACTCAGAGCACAAAAAGTACAACAAGGGAAAGGTAAGCGTAAGCTTATCATAGCGGAGTCGTCTGACGATGAGGAAGAGTTAGTAGCTTCGGCCGTCGACATTGTTGAGGATGCCGTTGCTAACAAAGTCTCAGTGGAAACTCAGTTTCAACGGTTTCTTAACGCAGGAGCCCCTGAAGGTCGACCAAAGAAAGCAAAAATAACGTTGACACCTAAAGACGTCATCGATCTTGTGTCGACCCCTCCACCTCCATCACCGACACTAGTAGTCGAGGAGCAAGAACCGGCACAGCCGTCGATCAGCCCCCTCGACTTATACCGAAGAGCAATACCAGAGACAGTCAAAGCAAAAGTCGACAAGGACAAAGAGCTCAAAGCTTTCTTTGAGACGCTACCAGGGCTGTTTCAGTCGGCTCAAAAAATTCATATCAAGGCTCCCCTCGATACCGGCAGCAAGCTTTTTTCACACCTTTCATCGACTTTCACACGAACTGACCAGGAAGGAGACGTGATCGGCCATGTCCTCTCTACCATTGAACCCATCATCCCTGAAACTCAGGACGACTTCTTCAATTACCCGAGGTAAGTTTACCTCCCACTTCTGACAAACCCATTACCCCCAACCATTCCACCACTCCATCACCACCGCTGCCATTATCTCCACCCCCACCATCATCATCCCCACCACCTCCTGATTCCCAGCAAGATCCATCACAACCAACTACATCCTCCCAACCAGAAGCAACCATACCAACCACCCAGCCAGAAAAACCAGCGACTTACATTCCGCAAACCACAGGTACTCCCTCAACTGTTGCAGGTACCCAGGAGGCAGAGGCATAAAAGCACAAGAAGAAGAAAGAACATCACAACAAAACCTCCAACCTTCGAATCAGCTTGAGGGATGCCAACTCATTGAAAGACACAGAAGTCAGCCAACTTCTCAAGACTTTGGCCAAGGAAGCGAAGACCAGGACTGCACGGAAAACCAAAGAGCTCACCGACAGAAATACCGAACAGGTCGAGTTTCTCGACAAATTCAGGAACCTAGCTCAGTCCGTCATTCCAGGACCTATTGAAGCCGACACAGATAGACCGCTTGAAAGAGCATATCATATTTTTGAGAGCATGGTGTCGGCCATTCAGGCCCACCTCCAAGAGACGAAAGAAGAACAAAAGGAAGAAACTGCCTGACTGCTACTAGCACAACACACTACCTTTTCGGAGGCATACAAAGTGCTCCAAGACCATATGGAGGAGTCTGTCGTCACCGAAGAAGTCTTAAGAGATTGGCCTACTCATTATGGGCAAGTCTATCAGCAGACACGACAGACTCATCAAGGTATTTAGGCTTTGGAGGGCAGGATGACGATATAGGCCGCACTCAGGCAAACAATAGAAGAACAAATCGTGCTGGAGACCAACAAGCTGCAGAGGCTGGAACGGGAAGCACATCAATGGGTGCAACAGGCTCTTCCAAAATTAGAGAAAGTTGACATCATCTGCCCACAGATGAAAAGACTCATCGACACAGCGGAAGAACAAAACCAGACCCTGGGCCCCAACATGGAGAAGATCGCGGAAGTCCCACTCTCTGAAAAGATGTCGGTACTGTCCAACTTAACTACATTAACAATCGACATCCAGAAAGCATTGCAGAGTTGGACGGATTTTCAGCATCACCTTGCCATCACAGCTCCGGCCATTGTCAAAGTCTGCATCCAAAAAAGACCAACCATCCGTCTACATAGTCCACCACAATAGCAATCGACAATCATCATTTTTGTACCTCCCTGTTTCTTCGGGACGAAGAAACGTTTTGTTCGTGGGGGAGATGTAGAAGGAGCAAGTCGACATAGTCGACTTGAACGAAGACCGACTTAGTCGATCAGTCGACTAAGTCGATGGGCCGACTTAGTTGATCAGCCGACTAAGTTGGTCGGCCGACTAAACTAGAAGATTAGTCGGTTAACTAATAGTCGTATCGGTTCACCGAACTGACAGTTAGTTATTTTGTAACTATTTGTAAATTGTATATATTAGGCTGTTGAGCCAAATGAGAACTCAGTTCAGTTCTCTGCCTTGTATGAACTCATTGCAATAATATAATCGGTTTCCCTATCTGTTCTTGTCTCTTGTCTCTGTTTATATTTATATATGTTTTAGTATGTATTATTGGTAACCTTATGTGATCTGTGAGATTACAACAGTAGGACAAGACATCCTATGTTTTAGCTCGGGAAAATCATGTCGGCTTCTTAAAATACAAATCTTCCTAGAAAATTAAACCTTTACTTTATCCAAATGAGGAACCTTGCCTATGACTCCCTCAACC
Source organism: Pseudotsuga menziesii (assembly GCA_001517045.1). Taxonomy (NCBI): domain Eukaryota; kingdom Viridiplantae; phylum Streptophyta; class Pinopsida; order Pinales; family Pinaceae; genus Pseudotsuga; species Pseudotsuga menziesii. Next base: position 241,184 of record LPNX010056620.1, on the reverse strand, counting down.
ATAGGGTTTTGGCAATAAACCATTAATAGGGATTTTTCCTGATTCAGTCTCAAGCAAACTTATGGCCTACGCCCAACCTGGATGGTCATGAGAAACTCTCTAGATCATGCGGACCATGGTTCATCCCTCCATGCCTCTAGCCTCCTGGAAAGGCAACCATCTGCAATAATCAATCTAGCAAGGCAGGGACCGGTTGAACCTAAAAGAAAATTATTTAATCCCAACGATTATAGAGAAACGATCTTAAAAGGCCTAGTTGAGTAAGAATAAAATCCACTTTCAGTACCTCGATGGGTTTCCTACAATCCCCTAAAGATAAAATATTAAATGAAAATTGAAATTTTTTTATCTATTTCAAATGTAAAATGCTCCATTTGGTGGTAATTCTTTTCTCGTATGTGGTACTACTTGCATAAAAATAGGACAAAAAAACCGTGGCCTAAAATTGATCTTAACTAATAAATTTATGCATAAAAAAGCCTTTAAAATCTCTTACCTCTAGAACCCTTACAAGCATGACTAGAAATTGGTTGTCGTTTTTGTTGAACATCAAAGACAATAAACAAAGGCAAACGCCATGATAAACAACAACTTAATATGGTAAAACCCCATAAAGTGAAACATACATGCAAGAAAAGTATTGAAGCTCATTAATCAATGTCAAAGGATATTACATGATGGTCATTCATCCTCTCAAACTACAACTACATTATGTATCCAAACCATGCACTATATACTTCATAAAATTAGCTACATGAGTAAAACCATCAGTTATGCCCATTATGAAAACTTCCCATGAATACATTAGTTTAGTTGTCATTATTAACAATCTCCACCTTGACAACAAGATTTTTTAATACTTTGGCCAATACTATTTATCAATTTTTTTTCAAACCAATAGAAGCTACACACCATCATAGATTCTCTAATAACATGGGTTTTGTAAACATATATGCACAACGTTTTTGAGTATGAACCTTTTTCATATCTACTTCACCTTCACTAATGGCTTGTCTTACAAAATGATACTTTACATCAATATGTTTAGTCTTACTATGATAAATAGGATTTGTAGCCAAATGTATATCACTTTAGCTGTCACAAAAGATAGACACATGTTCTGCAACCTTCCAATTTCTCTTAGTAGACCTTTCATCCAAATCGCATCTTTGCAAGCATGTGAGGAAGCAATGTATTCAGCCTCAATAGTGGATAAAGCAACTGTTTCCTGAAGGTTTGACATCCAACGTATAGCTCCACTTGCAAGAGTAAATACATAACCTGAAGTAGACCTTCTCTTATCCATATCACGTGTGAAATCTGAATCATTGTTATTATTAAAGGTGATACAATAGTCACTTGTGCCTCTTAGGTACGAAAGCACACATTTCATTGCATTCCAATGTTCTTTTCACAGATTTTCCATGTATTTACTAACAACACCTATTGCATGTGAAATATTAGGTCTAGTACACACCATTGCATTCATTAAACATCCTATTGCATTGGCATATTGTACATGAGACATATAATACTTTTCTTCAAAACTACTAGGACATAAACCTAAAGAAAGCTTAAAATGGGAAGCCAAAGGAACATTCATAGGTTTCACCTTATCCATTTCGAACCTTAGAAGTATTTTCTCATATTACTTCTCCTGTGAAAAAGTAAGCTTACCATTTCTTCCGTATCTGTGTATTTCAATACCCAAGATTTGTTTTGCAACTCCAAGATCCTTTATATCAAAATTCCTAGCCATATCAGCCTTCAACCTATTAATAACATCCATGATTTTACTCACAATAAGCATATCATCAGCATACAACACTAAGATAACGAATATGTCATTCAACCTTCTGGAATATAAATACTGATTATATTCACTTCTAGTATAACCGAGGCTCACGATGAAAGAATAAAACTTATTGTACCATTGCTTGGGCGACTGTTTCGGGCCATACAATGATTTCTTGAGCTTGCAAACTAATATTCCTTTATGATGCTACACAAAACCTTTTGGTTGTTCCATATAAATTTACTCATATAAATCTACATGTAATAAAGTTGTTTTAACATCTAGTTTCTCTAACTCCAAATCAAGAAATGCAACTAGTGCTAACACATTATGAATAGATACAAGCTTGACAACTGGTGAAAAAATCTCATGATAGTAAATACCTTCCATATGAGAGTACCTTTTTGCAACCAATCTGGATTTGTATCTTTCAACCTTACTATCAACTCCTTTCTTTAATTTGAAGACCCACTTACATCCAACAAATTTTCTATCTTTGGGAACTTCAACCAATTCCCATGTCTTGTTTTTATCTAGAGAATTTGTTTCTTCTTCCATTTCCATCTTCCACTTAGCATTGTCAACACAATCAATGGCATCCTGAAAACAAAAAGGTTCTTGTTATTAGAGATTTCGTTGCATGGATGTGTCTACAACATTCTATATCCTTCACTATAGGGGGGTGAGTCCTAATCGACATAAATACACATGCAATAGTTGAAAGTTTCCTAAGATTCCTGAGCTTTTTCAAAGAGTAGAGAGGTGAGGAAGAAAACATATTACCTATTGAAGCGTGTCGTTCAGGGAATATCCCTTTGCTTGAGTATCCATGGCCTTTATGCCTCCATTTTCATCTTGCTTGCTAGTTCCTTACCTATAGCTTTTGAAAACCTTGAAAAAAATTGAAAACTATATACCAAATATTGACAAAAATATATTGAAATACATAGATTCAATCACAAAATTTGGGGGAAACTATAATAACATCATATTAAAAATAGGAAGAAAGTGATTACAACCCAATGATAGGTGAATCCATTTCTCCTTTGCTCTAAGCCATTCTTCTCCATCTATGCTAATGATCACCAAAAACTTAATATGAAAAATAATCTATCGAGCCTCCAAATCCTTCAACATGCCTTTGATTTTCTCCCTTCCTCTCTCTAATTCACCTCATATGCCTTCTGTATATGGCATTGGGGTTTGTGCACCCAAGCACTTAACCATGAATGTGGGATTAATATTTTTGAATCTTTTTTATTATTTCCTTCCAAAACCCCACTCTACCTAGTTTTTAGGCATCAAACTTGATTTCCAGTATTTCCAAGACAATTCAAATGAGATATTCAAGCTCTCAATTGTGCCAAAATTTTGATCTTCATGTTTTGGGTGAAAATAGAAATATGTTTTCAGACCAACACTCTCAAGGGTGTTAATTTTATTGTTAACAGATACCCCCCTAATGTGTGAGGTCCGCAGTTATCTTGGAGGGGGGGATACATTGCTTTCTCTTTTATTCTGATACTCTTTGTGTTGATACTCTTTAGTGATCAAGGCATGATGGAAAAGGATGGATTATGAACACATGAGTTGGAGAAACACCTGCAAGTCAAACAAGGAAATTTCCCACATATACAATATATTCCTGAGGCAGGTATACCCATGCTCAACAGTAAACAAGTATGGCCATGAAAAATACACAGTGTATCCATGTCAAAAGAAAATTCTTTAAAAACGTATATGTTTGCATCTGATGATATAGCATATCTAGGTCTTCATGGTACTTTGACATGGTATTTTAATCTTGCGCAACTTCGGGCAGTGCATCAAATGAGTGATACAGCTGCTTTTCCAAAGGTCTTCAAAACAAACCAACGATAGTACGAGTTTATATCATGCAATTAAATGAGTTGATGTCGAGCATAATTAAACACCATCCAATTACCGATCATTGTTGTATACCTTTCACAAATGTGAGGAGGCTCGTTGATAATGATGATGGACTCCAAGGTACTCGAGTACAAGCTAACAAGTGTGAATAGATGTTTTGATGTTGAAAACTTGTAGAATCAAACAATCAGGGGTCATTGATGTATACCTAGTGTCATATGTGAGGAAACCTTCCACTAATGACTGGAAGATCCAAGGTACTCACTAGGGTTCCTAGATCCATTTCGTAGATGATGATTTGGTGTCAATAGGAATGGATTCGTCAGAAGGAGGGCAGTGATGCATCCCACATCAACTGACACGAAACTGAGATAATTAGGCTAATATAATTTGGTAGAGTTGCAAGATCCAACACTACATATTGACACAAGGAAGGTCGACATGATTGGTCAGGAATATTTGAGGAATGGATCGTACTGGTTTGAATTCCCTTGAACACATAACATTATGCATAGAGACACTTGGAAACATAAGAATCGAGTAACCAACCATTGTGAAATTTTCCAATTCTAAATGAATTAACGAAAGCTCCATAGATGACAGGAAGGATAACCTATTGGTGGAGATCTGTTAAGATTACTGGTACAAATTCCTAAGGAAAATGTAAATGGTGTACTGACAACAGGTACAAAATTTTGTGTCGTGTTCAAGGGAAACTATTACTGATTGTTTCCTTTGTTTCAAAGATTCAATATGACATGATTCAAGTCTCCCCCTTTTGAATTTTTGTATTTTTTATTTTTTAGTGTTTTTCATGTATTAGCTCAAAAAAGAATAAAGAGTGCTATAGTACATAAGAAGGAACGAGTGTTTCAAGAGTGTGCGCCTATGTTTCAAGAGCACAATTCAGGCCAAAGCGAGGATATGTACTGCAAACATAGCCTAAGATAATTGTGCACACTCTTTTGGATGTTCCCTCTAGAGGTAAACTATTTGAAGTAGGATTATGTGTCGATGGACAGTGAAATATAATCAATTAACCATGGTTTTAATCCAATATGGCATCATGGCCAAGTAGGACAAAAGCACTATGGTTTGACTTCAAACTGGTTCTTGTAAACAATACCAAAACCATAAAACACCATGAATCGTGGTCTATCTTTCAAATCTTGGATCAAATAGTTTGAACATGTTAATTTATCCAAATTCCTATAAAAGTAATCATAACCCAACAATTTAGGAAACCAATAGGCTTCAATATATGCATTTAATATCTGAAATAACAAAGGTACGTAGAAATGCTCATTCTTTATCGTTCTTTTAGGAATCACCTCCTTCGAGGATGTACTTCATAAGCAATGAGCCATTTATTCAATAATATGTCCGTTGTAGGTGAGTCTTCATGATGGATCAGCAAGTTGAAATAGTTCAAAAAGTGTTTTTTGAATTTTCCATATATTCAATTTTTATGAAATTTTTGGATATTTTGTTTTGAAGAAAAGTACACAAAAGGGAGAAAGTGTTTATACTACTATGTTTGGTGTGTGCAAAGTTATTGGAAAAATTTCCTAACTTAAACCCACTTTTCGGGTTATGATGTAATAAATTTTACTTTATACAAAGGAATATTACTTCGACTTTTACTTATGTTTTGAAAGGTTTTCTCAATTATGGTGCCATGCATTCAATATACATGCTTGCTTTATCGGAATAATGTATTGCAAAGATGTCAATCAAGTACATAGTTAGCTAAGGAATCAACTAGACTATTTGAACTTCTAGGAACATGAATATACTCAATGAATTCAAAATGACATTCTAGAAGATGAACTCATAGAAACTTTCTAAACAGTATAGGATCGTGAACTTGATAATGACCGTTTAACTAAGATACAACAAGTTGTGTGTTATGGAGAGAAATTCCTATGGCTTGGGGTACCACAACAGACAGCTTGACTCCAGAAATCAATCCTTTCCAATATGCAAGAGAAATTAAATATCTAACACTAAAGGATCAAAACTCATACCTTATTCAGGATGATTGAAGTAGATCCCCGTTGAGCTTTCCAACTCCAGCTTGAATTGATAAATTACTTCCTCAACAATCAGTAAACAAGACAAGCATGCTATATATATTGGTGTTAGATCTACTCTAGCATATATGATCAACAACGTATAAGCATTTGAAATCATCCATGTATAAAATATTAATTCAAACATACATTATTGGACAGGAAAAGATATTTCTATTAATATAAAATCAGATATTACAATGAATACAACCTCTGTTGGCATGTCTACGAATCAGAGAAACTGAATCCCCCACTTGGGCCTCCACCACCTCAATCCTCCATCTCTCGATAGCAAGCTCACAAGCAAAAGGCAAGCTTGGGAAGAACACCAAAGTGCTCCAAGGGACAAAGGGATGCAGACTCAAGCATAAGTTCCGTCAACAATGGACTATAGTTTCTTTGCTCTCAATTCTCACATATTCTTCGATGTATCCAAAGGGTTCCTTATATATCTCTTCAATGGGGCAATGAAGGGTCAAATATGAGCGAACTCAAGACATATGGAAGGCCAGGAGACAAGTGAGTCGGATCCATGTCAAATAAAACTCCAAAAGAATTCGGCCTTTTGCACACATCCCGATGTATGCATTTTTTGGGGTCAAACCCGCGTATATATGCAAAAAAGGGTTAAAAAGTCACATATAGCAATTTAAGCATGTTTTTAGGGATGATCTTGGAAACATCAAAGGTATAAAAAAGGTCCATGGAGTCCAAAGAGTCTGTAGAGGGACAGGGGAAGGCCATACAAGTGTGATTCACTAGGTGTGGTAAAATCAGATATAATAGATGCCCCCTAATGTGTGACGTCAGAGGGGTCATACGATGGCCAAAATACATTACAAGTCCATCCCAAAAGTGGAGTGATGAACAACCCAGTGGAATACCAGCCACCCAATTGACATAGTACAATAGCAAGCTCACAAGCAAAAGGCAAGCTTGGGAAGAACACCAAAGTGCTCCAAGGGACAAAGGGATGCAGACTCAAGCATAAGTTTTGGAAAAAATGGACTATAGTTTCTTTGCTCTCAATTCTCACATATTCTTCAATGTATCCAAAGGGTTCCTTATATAGCTCTTCAATGGGGCAATGAAGGGTCGAATCCGAGCTATCTCAAGGCATATGGAAGGCCAGGAGACAAGTGAGTCGGATCCATGTCAAGGAAAACTCCAAAAGAATTTGGTCTTTTGCACACATCCTGATGTACACGGTTTTAGGGGTCAAACCCACGTATATACGCAAGAAAGGGTTAAAAAGTCGCATATAGCAATTTAAGCATGTTTTTAGGGATGATCTTGGAAACATCAAAGGTATAAAAAAGGTCCATGGGGTCCAAAGAGTCTGTAGAGGGAAAGGGGAAGGCCATACAAGTGTGATTCACCAGGTGTGGTAAAATCAGCTATAATAGATGCCCCCTAATGTGTGACATCAGAGGGGTCATACGATGGCCGAAATACATTATAAGTCCATCCCAGAAGTGGAGTGATGAAGAACCCAGTGGAAGACCAGACACCCAATCGGCATAGTACAATAGCAAGCTCACAAGCAAATGGAAAGCTTGGGAAGAATACCAAAGTGCTCCAAGGGACAAAGGGATGCAGACTCAAGCATAAGTTCCAACAACAATGGACTATAGTTTCTTTGCTCTCAATTCTCACATATTCTTCAATGTATCCAAAGGGTTCCTTATATAGCTCTTCAATGGGGAAATGAAGGGTCGAATCCGAGGGGGGGGAAATGTTAAACCTTGAACCCATGGGGGGGGAAAGCCATGTGTCACCACCCTATTTGATTTGCTCACCTTCCCTTGTCTCATCCAACCACCACTTTAATGTTCTACTGATTTAGCTGGGGCAATTATTGCTAGGAAGTGGTGGGTAGCAGGACTGTCAGTATTTGCCACACGCTCACTCCACCAGTTGTTTCTCCACCTTCATGCGGGTAAGAGAACCATCACTACACCACTCTCTTGTTCATTGGGGGTTCACTCTCACATAGGGATGTTTTGTTCTGTTCACCTTCTCACGCGCAGGGGGATTTGGATGGTCTTCCTCACGCAGAGTTGAGTTAAGAAGGGGGGCGATTTCTTGTTTGGGGGTTTGTTCTCCCTTGTCTCACTGATTGCCAGTCTGTGGATATGTTATTCCTCCTGATCATGCATAGAATCTGTGTTTTACTCCACCATTGTCGATTGTGAAGAGGCGCAGTGGCTTCATTGTTGAGAAAGGACCATTGTCTTCCAACCTTGCTGGCTGTGTCTGGACCGTGTAATGATATGTTGCTTCATCATGAGTCGTTGGCTGTTGTTTCCCCACATTTGTTGGTTGAGTTGCCTTTGCGTTTTGGGCTACTGTAGGTTGCTGAGGAATTGTTTTGGACACGATAGGGCCAAGAATGATTCAGGGATTGTCTTCCCTTGTTCAAGCTGTGAATTGCTTGTTTGCTGCATGCACGCAGTGGTTTTTCCTCTGACTGCATTGGAGTGGTGAATGAGGGCTTGATGTGCTTGATAAACCTGGTGTGTTTGGGAACCACACAGACAGAGCTAGAGGGCTGGCTTTCTTCTCCACAACCCCTGAATAGCACTGGAAGGGAGGTCAGGGCCTGAGGGATTGCATAGCAGAGAAAGACTGATTTCCTTGTGTTCGGTGTGCGTGGGTGTCCTAGAAGTTAGGCTAGTTTTGGTGTAGGTGTCCTTATCTCTTTGATGAGCTCACCAGCTTAGGATTTAGCCTTTCCCAACTCCTAGATGGCCTAATAAACCCAACTGTGTTAGCTTGGTTGAACTGTGTATCCTTGTGGTGTTGTTATCCTTGGCTATGTGTAAGCCTGCTAGTTCCTTATTCCTTAGGGAATCATGCTCGGCTCGGTGGTGGCAGCGTTGCTGAGAGATTAAAGAGCATGCGGGCCTATGGTTGGGTGGAACGTTGTAGCGACGTAGCTGGTTGCAGGACAGTTCTCATAAGATAAGTATTCTTGACTAATCTGTTTTGCAATCGTATTTATTGTTAATGAATTATGATGATGGACATGTTGACTACTAAATTGTATATGAATGAATGTTGTTTTGCTTCCGCTGTGTATATGAACAATTATGCATCATAGTATGTTTTATGTTTTTAAGTATCTTGCTTCAGCATTATATGTATGATCATGTTCATGGGGCTAGATGCCTGGATGTTTGGCGTTTAGTAGCGTCCTCTTTCCCGGTCGGAGGGTCGGGGATGTTACAATATGATATCAGAGCACTGGTTGCAGCATGGGCCTGAATGGGCCATGAAATATCGGTTAACATAGGTAGGTTTCTTACTGCCTAGAAGAAACTAGGAGGAAATGGGTGAACAAAGGGAAAATTCAAAATTTTTCTAAGTGCCAGAATTGTCAGCTCATCGAAAAAATTAGTGAGAAGTTCTTTCGATGTAGCGGATCACTTAGTTGAAAGGTCACCCAACGGACGTTGATCAAAATAAATTCACGGAAAGGTTTTGTGTTCGTCGGCTATCAGTGAAGGATAGAGGATGTGGGGGCCGCAGTTTCAGCGGAGATCAGTTGAAGACCGCCAAAATGTCGACTCCACTTAACAGAAAGAACCTTCGATGTTTGACTGTCGGCGATCGGCGAAGAATAGGAGACGGTTGAGCCGATGAAGCGATAGAAAAGTGAAAGAAAAATTTTGGAAATTTTTCTAAGTCATAAAATCGTCTTCGATCGGCGATGATTAGTTGATCGCATCGTCGATGCTTAGATGATTAAGTTGCCGATGCGGCGAAAAGTTCGGCGACTACATCGAAAAAAGTTGAGGGTTGTGAAACCGCCATTGCAGACATCTAAGGAACTATTCATCCGAAGAGAAGTGCATCCGAGCGTCAGTTCTGTAGAGACTAGTCGCTCCGACCACCAACAAAGTTGTGAACCGTGGAAACCCTAGAAGGTTCATGGCCACCATTGCAGAAGCATAGAGGACTAACCACCCGATGCATAGTGCGCTCAACCATCGATGCAGTGGTCAGCTGGTTTCCCGACCGATAAAGTTTGGAGTTTTAGACCCTACAGGCCCGACACAGTGAAGGAAAATAGAAAAGCAAGCCACCGATGAGCTGTGGAAAAGTTTAGTGGTTCTGGCCGCCGATGAGCTGCGGAAAATTTTAGTGGTTCTTGCTGCGGAAACACCGAAAATTTAGTAGGCAAGAGACCCGATAGGGAGAAGGAAATTTTGTTGTTTTTCAAAGATATTTTTTCTCAGAATTGTTATTTTATGAATTTCCAGAAGAGGAAGGTAAATAGTTCTGAATTATTTTAATGATATGCATCTAACGATTTGCTACTAACACATTTGCATAATTATAGACACCTCAAAGAGCAATATTCCAGGTAGAACAGTGTGGTAAAGCAAGAGGTGGTTTAGTTATGAGAACCCATGATGGGTATGATGCTCGGGATTCCTACGAGCGTGCGATAGATGCCATGGGAGAAAATGTCCATAACGAAAATGATGACATAGAGTCTAATGGAAGGATATTCCAAGAGACACCGTCAAACATTACACCCACCATGAGAAGCTTAATCAAATACCAGGAAGAGCAGCATCAGTTGAATGCTTCCATGTTGCAGAGTTTGACATATTTGCAGAGAAAGATAGATTCTAGACAAGGTACAACAAGACCGGAAGGAAGTAAGAGCAGTACTAGGAGAAGGAGAAGGACCTCTTGTGGATCATCTGACTCTTAAGAATCCACTGGAGATACAAGCTCATCTTCTCATAACAGGAAAAGAAGAAGAAACCATAGGGATCGCTCTCGGGATGAATTTAAGAAGGCTAAAACTCCTACATTTGATGGTGAGATAAAGACTGGACAAGAGGCTGAAGCTTGGCTTCTTGGGATAAAGAAGTACTTCCAAGTGCAGGATATTCCGGAAACATGAAGGCAAGAGTTGCCATATTCAATCTGAAATGGAAGAGCATCCATTTGGTGGGAACACTTCAAGCAAGTAAAGAGGATCAGTGAAAGGAGATTGAAGTGGAAACAGTTCAAGAAGTATTTTAAGCAGAAATACCTCTCTGACAGGTATTATGATGACAAGATTAAGGAGTTCCATGAGCTGAGATTGGGACAGCAGACCATGGATGAATATGCCAATAATTTCTTGGAATTGTTGAGGTATGTTCGGTACATCAGAGATGAAAAAGTGAAGGTCCAGTGGTTTCTGAGTGGATTGCCTCAGTCTTACAAAGATAGAATTGAGTTTTATGAACCGATAACTCTTGAAGAAGCCATAAGGAAGGCTAAGTATTGCTATGAGCAAAGCAAGGGTAAACCTGACTACCATAAGGCATGGAAGGACAAGAAGAATGAGAAGTTTGACCAAAGAAAGAAAGGTTTCAAACCTTCTAGTTTCAGGAATCAGCAGAAGCAACCATCCCAAGCTGTGCATAATCCAGTTGGAGTGACAGGTGGAAAGCCTAAAGAGCCACAACAAAATAAAGGTCCACTCAAATGTTGGAAATGTGAAGGACCCCACTTGTGCAGATATTGTGCACTTGAGAATGAAAGTGCAAGACCAGATTATAACATTCAGGAAGCAGAAATAATGGGTCAAGTATCAAGAGTAGTCCCTAGAATTTATGCAGCACTAGAGGACCACCAGGCAGATCATCAGCCAACTGTGGTTGAACTTGCAGGTAAGATTGTTGAACAATCTATTTCTATTTTGATTGACCTTGGTTTTACTCACAGCTACATCACTCCTAGAGTAGTGGAGATTTGTGCTTTTAAGAAGGTAAAGCATAGAAAATCTTGGTTAGTTCAGCTAGCCACTGGGACCAAGAGAAAGGTCAGTGAAGTGGTAGAGAAATGTCCATTGGTCATGAATGGATTGACCACTTGTGTAGATATGAATGTTCTACTGCTTGGTTCCTATGATATTCTCATTGGAATGGATTGGTTATAGGATCACAGAGTGAAGCTTGACTGTTGTTACAACAAGACTTTTGAATGCATGGATGAAGAAGGAAACCCAGTAGTTGTGAAAGGTATTCCAAAGGTAATTTCAGTAAGGCAGGTTTCAGCAATGCAGTTGAAGAAGTTCTGTAGGAAGCGTTGCTAGTTGTATGTAGCTCATATTTTGGAGCCAACAGGAGATGAAACTCCTAGGTTGGAGGACTGTCATGTGTTACAGGAATTCAAGGATGTATTTCCTGATGAGATACCAGGGCTTCCTCCAAATAGGGACATTGATTTCACAATTGAACTTGTGCCAGGAGTAGCACTAGTGTCCAAGACACTCTACAGGATGATTACACTGGAGATGCTAGAGTTGAAGATGCAGCTACAAGAGTTGTTGGAAAAGAAGTATATCCGGCCAAGCATGTCTCCTTGGGGAGCACTGGTTCTATTTGTAAAGAAGAAAGATGGTACACTCGGGTTATGTACTGATTACAGACAGTTGAACAAGGTTACTGTGAAGAATAAATATCCTTTGCCTAGGATTGATGACCTCTTTGATCAAATGAGAGCAGCAAAGGTATTTTCCAAGATTGACTTGAGGTATGGATACCATCAGGTGAGAATCAAGGACGAAAACATTCATAAGACAGCCTTCAGGACATTATGAGTTTGTAGTGGTACCAATTGTTCTCACAAATGCACCAACTACATTTATGTGCCTTACGAATAGTGTCTTCAGCAAGTATTTGGACAAGTTTGTTCTTGTTTTCCTTGATGACATTCTTGTTTATTCTAAGAATGAGAAATAACATGAAGAGCATTTGAGATTGACATTGCAATTGCTCAGGGAGCATCAACTGTATGCAAAACTGAGCAAGTGTGACTTCTACAGAGATAGAATTCAGTATTTGGGTCACATTATCTCAGAAGAGGGTATATCTGTGGACCCTGAAAAGATTGAAGCCATTATGAATTGGCCTACTCCAAGAAATGTGACGGATGTAAGATATTTTATGGGACTTGCAGGATATTACAAGAGATTCATTGAAGGATTTTCCAAAGTTGCACATGCCCTCACTTCTTTGCAAAAGAAGGGGATGAAGTTCGAATGGACTTCGAAGTGTGAAGAAAGCTTCCAGCGGTTGAAGTATCTTCTCACCAGTGCACCAGTATTGAAATTTGTAGATCCAGAGAAATATTTTGTGGTATGTGTCATTGCATGCAGACAAGGGCTTGGAGGAGTCCTTATGCAGGTGTTGAGGCTTGGAAAATCGCAGGCGACAACAGCAAGGGATTCTCCCTAGTAAACGTTCCCAAGTAGCCCGTTACTGTTTGGTGTGGCGAATCCGTTCGGTTTGCGGTCTGGCTACCATAGGTCAAGTAACCAAAATAAAGGGTTTTACCGGTTACAACCCGGTCCATCTTTTTATTTTTTTAGTTTTAAGTATGATATGCAAGTGCCTATCTAAGAATGTAGATTGATAGAGAATACGAGGAGCGGTCACAATGTGATGCGTAGGTTCTTACCTCTCGTCTTAAACTCTCTCGCACCTAAATCACACACAGCAAGAAAACTAAAACTAACTTAACTAAACTGTCCCTAGGGAGCGAGATTATCATTTAATGAGTAATGTATTGTTGTTCATGCATTAAGAAAAATCACAGGTAGTTGTTCTTTATTTCAAAACACATAAACATGAATAGATAGATGAACAACAAGATAGCTCATTGTTTATGAAAAGCATTCATTACTCAGTGAAATTTCCATAAAATAAACTAGAGAGCATTCATACAAGAACATAGGTTTAACAAGTTAGAATGATCTCACAGTTAATGGATAAAAGCTGAAAATGAAATAGTCCCCCTTCAACAACATCCATTGCACAGCATTTGAACATTCCACCAAAGCTTTCTCCAATAGAAAAAATTGTAATTATCTATTGCAAAAGGAAATAGTTCTTCTTACAACGTGTTCTCACAAGTCTAACTGAGAAAAAGTCCTTTCCCTTATCAAACTATCCTATACTTATACAAAAAGCAAAACTTTTGGGTTTCCCCAAATGACTCTTGGGCTTCCCCAACGTTTCCACTCCCGAAATTTGTCCTATAATGAGTGCTCATACATTTTACAATATATTACATTTAAAACAAAAACTAATAAAGCACTTCTAAGTAGAGGGCCCCGCTTGATCATTTAAGAACTTTTTCCACACTTGGGCTTCTGCTACTATGCTCTCAAATTCTGAAGGTTCAAGAAAACGAATGTTGATCTCATACTTAGCAGCCTGATTTTTAACTACTTCTATTCTGGCTGGGATTAAACGCAGTTGATCCTCAAGCAAATGGATGCTGATTGCTGCATGAGCTACGACATCTTTTAGGATCTGTTCATCCAAGTCCTTGACATGTTGTATCTTCTATTCATCCTCTTGATACTTGCTCTGTAGCATTTCTTTGAGCAGGTCATGCTCTGGTAATGCCTCTAGTATTTGTTCTACAACAACTTGACATTTGTTGTAGGTGACTAGCACCCTTCTGCAGTATTCAGTACAAGCTCCTCTTGTTTTCCTCACAGCTTTCTTGAACTCCTATGCTGTGTTTATTGCAAATTCTAACAAGTCATAGTCCTTCCTTAAACTACGTTGATCTTTAGTTGGTAAATCTATAGGAATTTATTCAATGGTCTCTATCCTTACTATCCTTCCAGTCAGGACTTCCAAAATGTCATGAGACCTATCTACAAAATATGAGGTAGTCTCCAAAATTTCCTCCAATATGTTATCTATCTGTAAGACTTTACATCTTTCCTTTTCAATAGACACCTGCAGCTGGTGCCTTCTTCTTCGTTGGGCTAGGACATGCTCCTTTAGAGGCTGGATATTAGTTTGTTGTTCACTAGCATCCTTTAGTGATGCTGCTAATGAAGTAATCTATCCTTCAAAATCTGCTACCTGCACTTGAAATTGCTTTTCTTTCTCTTCCATAGTAGCCCTTTGTGCCTCCAACTCTTGTACTTTGTTCTGCAACTGTCATTTTCTGCACTAAGAGTTTCATATGTTGTTTTGAGGTCATCCTTTTATGTCTTCAGCACCTGATGTTCTTGCTATAACGTCTGCAATTCTGCTAGGTTATTCTAAGCATCCTTACCTATCCTTTCCATGGAAACTTCCAAAGTCATCTTCTTTGCTTGAAGAGTCTGAAGTTTTGCTTTTGAAGTCTTCATGTCATTTTGCATGTCTTCAAATTTCCTCTTCAGTTTATAACTTTCATTTATCTCCTTCTTCAAAGTTTCCTTCAACTGAGTTGCATTCCTTTTCGACTGCTCCAGATCCGTCATCAGTCTATTTACATTATTGCCAGTGGCTTATGTCAACGCCACTTCAGCTCTTGCTGTTAACCTCGGATCTGCATCTGTCCCATGCACCAAAGTTTTATCAGTGACCATCATGCCTAACTGTCCCCCTGTTTCGATTTTATTCCCGATCCTTTTGACAACCCTCTTCTTCTCTCTGTCATAAAAAATGGTCCTAAAATCTGGGACTTCTTCTCCTTTTTCCTGTACAAAAGGTATTAGATTCAATTCAGAAAAAACCACTTGTTCCTGAGTGCTGCCAGAAATTGCAGCAGGCTCCTAGGAATTAGGATTATCTTGTCCCTAACCCTGATTTTTCTGATCCTGTACTTCTTGAATGTCTATTGGGTCAGTAGTTTGCTGGTCTATTTTAGATGCTGTCAGACTCAGACCTTCGGCTTCTTTTTGTTTCTTCTTCATCTCTTCATCTTCTTTCTTCTTTCTTTCTTCTTCTGTCTCCTTTGCAACTTCCTATGCATTCTTTTTTAATTCCTCTGCAGCTTTCTTTCTTTATTCTTATTCATTCTTAAGCCAACTCTCAGCCTCCTGCACTAGTCTCCTAGCATCCTCTTCTCTTTTCTTGGCCTCCTCCTCTTCAGCTTTCTTCTACACGGTTTGGCCCTTACCGCCTTTAATGGTGATATTTTGTTTAAATCTTCTCTTTAATGCAATCATATTCCTTGCATTCCTGAATATTTCTTCATCTTTATCCCAGAAGTTTGTATATTCAAAGTGAACATTTGCCTCTATGCAATGTTCTGCAACCTTCTTCTGGGAGTCATTTCTATGGAAGCTCATCTCTCCAAAATGAAACTACTCCAATTCCTGTACAAATTCAGCAGCTCTTTTAATATTTGTAAATTTGTAGCTTCCCATCCTGGAAGGTATGGCAGGATAGGCTTCCTTCTCGTGTTCAAACAGGAAGCTTCCTAGACCATCTAGGTAAACCTGCCTGACTACCTCTTTATGCACCACATAATTAGTGGCATACTTGGGGAGCAAAGAAGGTGCCCTGGAGCAACCATACATCCTGATGTACATCCCTTCGTCAGTGAAATAATAATTTGCATGTTACTTGATGACCTTAAATGCCTCCGCAGACATACAATTGCATTCTGTTAGGAAGATCAAATTGTGTAAAGGCATAATAAAATGTTCACATATCTCTCTATAATAGCTGTAATACTTGTGTGCCCAAAATATTTTGTATGCGGTATGCACAGGGGTTCTGTCCCTCTCCCAAATTCATCTTAAGGCTGGAAATGGTTGGGTGCATAGTATACAGTCCACTAAGATGGAACTCATATAAAACTCAGACTTCTTCTAGGACACCCCTCCCAAAGTCGAAGAAATGCAAGCTGAGAGGCTATTGGACATAATGTTTTCCTAATTGAATACAGTCCCCTAGGTGGCCACATAGAAAATAATAGGGATCCATCCCAACTTGAAGCTCTTACCATGAGCTCTCCCAAACACTATGTTCAACATCAATGCTATAAACCTATAAGGTGTCCTGAGAGTAGTTGTATCATACTCTCCTGATTGCCTGGTTTGAAAGTTCTTCCCAGGTATCATCATCCTCTTCACTGTTTCAACCATGTCCAAGTTTATTTCTTTCAACCAATATTCAGTTAGGTAAACCTGGGCTAGGGGTAGGAGATATGCCAATGAGACATAACCAGGACTGTAGGTAGCATATCCTTGTTTGGAAGTACTGGCTAAAATCATAGTGGTCACATCGGCCTTAGGTAGAATCCAACTGATCACCTCTAAGCATGGAAACAGCTCAGGTCTAGTGGCTATCTTCATAAGAGCTGACTTCTCTATGTTGGCATATATGGTCAATTCTTCAAATCCAGCATCGGGCACATTTTGATTTGAAATCATCCGATATATTTCACCCCACTTATAATCAGGCTCTACCCCAGTGGTAGATCTAGTGTCTTCATAGATATATTCTACCTTGGTAACAATTTCCACCTCAGGTTCTCCTTCAGCAATAGGGGTAATTCTTTTTCTGACTCTTAGACATGTCGCCTTTGAAGAAGTTGCCCTGTCATAAACCAAAATGTATTTAGGCTATTTTATCTTTTAATCAGTATTTGAAGAATGAAGAAAAACTGTATAATCATTTACCTCTTCCATATTTTCAATAGCTAAATCTATCATAATACAAAATGAAAAATCAAGAATAACTAGCAAGAAAACTTCTAAAAATTGCTAAGTCTAAAAAATCCTAAGTCCGTCTGCAACTAGCAATAATCGTGATTGACAATACATCACCTAAACAAAAATTGCAATCCAAATCTTTGCCATAACTAACATCCCCATAAAGTAATCGAAACGCGCGAAAAAACCCCTCCGGTGTCCAAGAAAATAGGGCAACTGTCTACGATGGGAAGACAACTGAAAAACTTTACCCCAGATGGCCATAAGCAATCCCACAAAAAATAGTGCAGACGGCGTAACGCTTTTCTGCACCAACCTCCTAATCCATCGGACCGGGGTCGAAACTCCATAACAGCTCATACAAGCTCAAGAAACAAAACCCCCCATGGTAAAATGTTGTGAAACTGACCAGTACTCTACTCCATAAGAATGCAAAATCTGACTTAGACGACCAACTACAAACGGTGGGAACGCCTAACCAGAGGACAAAACCCTAGTTCCAAAACTGATCAATAAAATCAAAAGAAGGAGAAACCACGGTTGGCCTACCTGGCAAACAAACTGCAGTCAATGTGATGGTCTGAAAAATCCATGGAGCACCCCAAACGCATGAAATCCCGACAGCTAACATGGATGCACAGTGAGGACAGTGAGGACAGAGACAGACGCGAATTCACAAAGATAAACAATAAAATAAAAACCGTCCCATATATATAGCTCTCGGTGAAAAAGGTCGGCGGGAAAAAGCTTATGTCGGATGACAAAACAACTAAGGCATCGAGCGGTTAATTCATCAGAGAGCTGCAACTGCAGGCGATGGACATACTATGGGTTTCGCGGCATAATAAAAACATCGGCGAGATAACACTAAATTGCAGCTTCGGATCTCAGAACCACTATAGCATGGGATGACTAGTTCAATTGGAAGCTGCAACGGTGGGCGTTATAAGGACCAAAGTTCCGCAAACCATTAAAAAATCGGATAAAATCAAAACAAACCATCGGCAAAAGGAACAGCTAAATGGCAAATGGTTAGTCCGCTTTGGAGCCGCAATGGCGGGATTCAAATAGACTACAAACTTTGTGCCAACCAAAAACATCGGCGATCGGAATAGCTATATGGCGAATGGTTAGTCTGCTTCAGAGCCGCAACGACGGGATTCAAATTAGACTACAGCCTCCGATCAAAGTCAAAACATTCTGAAAAAAAATCATCGCACAGCAAACAATTGAAACAATAAAACCGCGTGATCAATGAAAGAAACAACTATCCATTGGCCCATTCTTTATCTATCTTTCGAAACGACGGTGATACAGAAGACTGATGCTCCGGTCGCAATAAAATAAAAATGCCGACAGTCCAAAGAAACAAATGCAATAAAGCGCATCGGTGAACATCATAATTGTCCATCGGGACGTTCATAAGTAGGCTTCCGCAACGGCAGCTACGTAGATGACTACGGCCCCAATTCACAGTCCAATAAACTTTCATTGGCGAAAAACCAAAACTTTAAGTTCGAATCAACATCATCAGCAGACAAAAATACTCATTCAGCTTCTAAAAAATTATCAACAATCTACCTTATAGGATCCAACTTTGTAGCAGAAAACAACAGAGTTCATCAATCAAAAGCAAATCCAGGCAAGATAAAATTAAAAGGAGGGTCCAAAATTTCTAGAAATTTGGGAAAACGTTGCAGCTGCAACAATTGGCGACTACCTTGTGAACCCAGATCTCTAGACAATTATTTCCTTAAGTAACAGACTGTTTAACAATACAACTAACATGTTGAATTCTTCTAGATGTTTGGATTTCCCAAATGGCAAATATATGTACTTTTAATCATTGATAATAGTCCAATTTTAGGAAAATGGAACCCAAGGTTTCAAAGTCAAGATAATTCTTTTGAGGCCAGGAAGATGAGTTTCATTTTTACCTCTATCTTCGGGTAGCTTCCAGCTCGAACACCACAGGATCGTAACATATGGTAAACAGAATTATTCATTTGTTCCTCATTCCCATGCCATTTTGCACCTTTTTTGTGCTTTTGGACTTTTTGTCCTTTTGAGTCCTCCTCATGCCTTTCTTTCTGAATTTTTTATTCAGGCTCCTCTATCCATAGTGTCCTTTTGTGTGAGAGATGTATTTAATTTTCAACTCACGGACGAAGAAGAACTTTTGGCT
>LPNX010056620.1:192224-221706 GCA_001517045.1 Pseudotsuga menziesii | reverse complement strand
AGTACTTTGTTTTGATACATATTGCTTTCTTAGGAGTTTTGACTCTTCTTAGCCTTTTGGCTTTCAATTCTTGGCATGGGATCATTTATATATAATATATAGTTTAAATTGCTTCCTTTCCATGGGTCTTTTGCTGTCACCCCCTAGGAAATTTTAAGCGTGAGATGGATGGAGCCTCGAAATAGTATTCCAGACCTTTTGATCTTGAGTTATTTTACAGGGATTAAGCAGGACTTCAATGTGTTCATAGCCATTTAGGAAAACTGCTAAACTAGAAGAAAATTTTATCAGATAAAACAATAATACACAGTCTTATAATCAAGGATTTAGTTCATCCAGAACTCTGATGTTCTCCATGCAACCAAAAGTTTGCTTCTTTTTATTGAAATCAACAAAATCTAAATAAAACAAGAAGAAATGAAAATAAATCAAAGTAAACAACCAAATCAATTTATTTATGTACAAGATAATCAAGAAAAATAAAAATTTGAGAACTAAACCACAAACTGGTCAATTCTCTGCCCACCCCTATAAATCTGGAAACCTGTAAGTTAAGGGGCTAGGCTTGACTACAAAATGAGAAAGACCTAACCATTATCTAATTCTATTGTTCTTGAAACAAAAACTACATCTACTATTTTACAATCAATCTCATTAGCCCGTGAACATTTACGGAGATCGGACTGGGTGTTTGATATGTTGTTGGCTTCTTCTGATGCAAAGTTTTCGATTCAAGTTCAATTAGATAAGTTCCCAATACAGAATTCACTGATTCATTTTTCTCTTCCAATTGCGTGACATTGTGTTTCATGTAGGGCTCTCTTAATATTTTAATCTGATTTGAACTTCCCTTCTGAGGCAACCACAAGTGTGACCAATCTGAATAAAAATACCCATTTAGTCTTGCTAACCAGTCTCGATTCAAAATAAGTACATAACCATCAGGTATGTCTGCTACCACAATATCAATGTACTGACAGATCTTTTTATTTGCAGATAATCGAATCATGACATCCTCCATTTCCCCGACTACTTTCACATTGGTCCTGTCTAATTGAGTAACCTCCCAGGTAGTAGGTTTAGGCTGCCCATTAATCTTTTTGCAGACTGCAAGTGGCATAACATTTATTGATGATCCTGAGTCTACCAAACAATTGTGAACATTATGGTTTAAAAACTCCAAAGTCAGGAGGAATGGTGGGGTTTTAAACCTAGTCTTACCTTCCACACTTGCTTCAACAATCTCTTCTACAGGTTGGTTGTGGGTGGGAAGTTCTTCCTCTAGTACTTCAGGTGCTTTGAGATTTTCCTTGACATTACCCATTTTGTCTTCAATAGGCTTAGTAGGCATGTTGAATTTTTTCGGATCTTGACTGCTAACAGTAAGTTCAAGAATTTTATCATCTGTGTTGTTCTTCTGCAGTTTCTTTACATTCTCTTGCAATTTCTTGATCTTTGGGAGTATTGAATTGTCTTTATTCACCAAATTCTGGCTTCTCGTTGTCACAGTTGTTTTCGATATCTCGTCATGTTTCAGAGTACCTTTTTCTGTATCAAAAAGCAAGACACAATTCCATAATACCAAAGCATCATTCTCTCGTTTTTATGTGGATTTAACACCTTTTTCGTCTTCATCATTAGCCTCTGTTAATTTGGAATCCAGTAGCTTATTCATCACTAATGTCATTGAATTTATCCATTGAGGACATTTTTTTTTCAGAATGGGGCTGCTGGTGGAAAGTGCAAAAGTTATCCATACCTACCTCCGTTAAGTTCATTGATGCAGGACTGTGTGGAGGAGGTTTAGACTGATTGTCATCCTCTCTTCTCTTGTAGTAAGGCTTATCTGCTTTCTGAGCTTCCTTTTCCTTTTCCAAATCTATTATTTTGTTAGAGATTTTCTGCATCATCTTTAACATTCCTTGAAAATCATGTGATTGCTCCTCTTTAGGCTTAGACGGTAATAAGGCTTTCTTCCCAAAAGTTTTCTCTCCTGACTGCTCAGGATAATCTTCTATGCTTTCTTTTTCAGCTTCTACTCTCTCAGCCTCTTCATAAGTCTTCGATAACATAGGTTTAACTTGAGCATTTGAAAACATGATCAAGTCAGGCCCCAAAGCTGAAGTGTAATACTCAATCAGAACTTTATCAGAGGGCTTATCAACTGCAGAGAAATTCTTAAGATAAGCAGCAAAACTTTGGGTAAAACTATGCACCTTTTCTTTTCTTTCTTTCTTTAAAGTGCACAGTCCTTTCATGAGAGTTGCATGAGTCTTCTAGGCTGCATATTTGTTTCTGAATATCCTTTCAAAAGTATCCCAGTTTTGGATTGAGTTTGCGGGCAACCAAAATACCATGAGGCTGCTGCTCCTTTAAGGCTATGTGGAAAAATTCTGCAAACTACATCTTCGTGTTCTCCAGCCTTTAGTCCTTCTATGGCCAAGTAGAAACTTTGGAAGTGATCATCTACTAAACTCTTTTCACTTGGGTCAAATTTGGGCAGCATTTTCTCAAAATCCTGAGGTAAGTCATGCAAAGGAGGTGTTAGGTTTAAAGGTGATCTAGCTTTCCAAGCAGGTGGTGGATTTGGTGGGTTAGGTGGCTGATTAGAGTTTACGCCTACCATGAGTCTGGGTGGACAGTGAGGTGGTGAATGAACAAGAGTATGAACAGGTGAACAGCAAGGTGTGTTTGGGCCCACTTGATTCAAAGGCTGAACAACTTCCTGCAAGGTTGTTTCTACCAATTCTTCCAAATCTCCAACCAAAACTGAGTCTTCCAATACAGAACGGTCTATTTTCTTATACTCTCTTCTAGGGAAATCAGGGATAGTCGGAAATCCTCCAATACTTTTCACATATGCCCTAGTATGTCTACTCAAATCATTAACAACTTCATTGTGCACACAATACAAGTGTTCTTTCCACTTCTCTTCAGGAATCGGATTGGGAAATAAATTGCTTTCTGAACTATCACTGGTGGAGTAATTTCGAGGAAATGGGTTTCCTCGGCCAGCCATGCACTGGTGGCCCTCCTTCTAGTGCCAAATACTGTTGAGGCCTAGAAAATGACAGGTGACAACAGCAAGGGATTCTCCCCGGTAAATGTTCCCAACTAGCCCGTTACTGTTTGGTATGGGGAATCCGTCTGGTTTGCAGTCCGGCTACCGTAGGTCAGTAACCAAAATGAAGGGTTTTACTGGTTACGGCCCGGTCCATCGTGTATCTTTTTAATTTTTTAGTTTTAAGTATGATATGCAAGTGCCTATCTAAGAATGCATATTGATAAAGAATACGAGGAGCGGCCACAATGTGATGCGCAGGTTCTTACCTCTTGTCTTAAACTCTCTCTCACCTAAATCACACACAGTAAGAAAACTAAAACTAACTTAACTAAATTGTCCCTAGGGAGCGAAATTATCATTTAATGAGTAATGTATTATTGTTCATGCATTAAGAAAAATCACAGGTAGTTGTTCTTTATTTCAAAACACATAAACATGAATAGATAGATGAACAACAAGATAGCTCATTGTTTATGAAAATCATTCATTACTCATAGTGGAAATTCCATAAAATAAACTAGAGAGCATTCATACAAGAACATAGGTTCAACAAGTTAGAACGATATCACAGTTAATGGATAAAAGCTGAAAATGAAATGGTTCCCCTTCAACAAAATCCATTGCACAGCATTTGAACATTCCACCAAAGCTTTCTCCAATAGGCAAAATTGTAATTATCTATTGCAAAAGGAAATAATTCTTCTTATAATGTGTTCTCACAAGTCTAACTAGGAAAAAGTCCTTTTCCTTATCAAACTATCCTATACTTATACAAAAAGCAAAACTTTTGGCCTGCCCCAAATGACTCTTGGGATTCCCCAATGTTTCAACTCCCAAAATTTGTCCTATAATGAGTGCTCATACATTTTACAATATATTACATTTAAAACAAAAACTAATAAAGCACTTCTAAGTAGAGGGCCTCGCTTGATCATTTAAGAACTTTTTCCACACTTGGGATTCTGCTGCTATGCTCTCAAATTCTGAAGGTTCAAGAAAACGAATGTTGATCTCATACTTAGCAGCCTGATTTTTAACTACTTCGATTATGGCTAGGCTTAAACGCAACTGGTCCTCGAGCAAATGGATGCTGACTGCTGCATGAGCTACGGCATATTTCAGGACCTGTTCATCCAAGTCCTTGACATGTTGTATCTTCTGTTCATCCTCCTGATACCTGCTTTGTAGCATTTCTGTGAGCATCTCATGCTCAAGTAATGCCTCTAGTCTTTGTTCTACAGCAACTTGACATCTTAGTCCTTCTTTAAACTGCGTTGATCTTTAGGTGGTAAATCTGCAGGAATTTCTTCATTGGTCTCTATCCTTACTATCCTTCCAGTCAGCACTTCCAAAATGTCCTGAGACCTATCTACAAAATATGAGGTAGTCTCCAAAATTTCTTCCAATCTGTTATCTATCTGCAAGACTTTACATCTTTCCTCTTCAATAGACACCTGCAGCTGGTGCATTCTTCTTCGTTGGGCTAGGACATGCTCCTTTAGAGGCTGGATATTGGTTTGTTGTTCACTGGCATCCTTTAGTGATGCTACAAATGAAGTAATCTGTCCTTCAAAATCTGCTACCTGCACTTGAAATTACTTTTCTTTCTCTTCCATAGTAGCCCTCTGTGCCTCCAACTCTTGTACTTTGTTCTGCAGCCGGTCCTTTTCTACACTAAGAGTTTCATATGTTGTTTTGAGGTCACCCTTTTCTGTCTTCAACACCTGATGTTCTTGCTGTAACCTATGCAATTCTGCTAGGTTATTCTGAGCATCCTTACCTGTCCTTTCCATGGAAACTTCCAAAGTCATCTTGTTTGCTTGAAGAGTCTAAAGTTCTGGTTTTGAAGTCTTCACTTCATTTTTCATGTCTTCAAATTTCCTCTTCAGTTTATAACCTTCATTTCTCTCCTTCTTCAAAGTTTCCTTCAACTGAGCTGCATTCCTTTTCGACTGCTCTAGATCCGTCATCAGTCTATTTACATTATCCTCAGTGGCTTGTGTCAACGCCACTCTAGCTCTTGCTGTTAACCTCAGATCTGCATCTGTCCCATGCACCAATTTTTTATCAGTGACCATCATGCCTAACTGTCCCCCTATTTCGATTTTCTTCTCGGTATATTTGACAATCCTCTTCTTTTCTCTGTCATAAAAAATGGTGCTAAAATCTGGGACTTCTCCTTTTTCCTGCACAAAAGGTATCAGATTCAATTCAAAAAAAAAAAAAACCCACTTGTTCCTGAGTGCTGCCAGAAATTGCAGAAGAATCCTGGGAATCAGGATTATCTTGTCCCTGCCCCTGATCCGTCTGATCCTGTACTTCTTGAATGTCTGTTGGGTCAGTAGTTTGCTGGTCTGTTGTAGATCCTGTCAGCCTTAGACCTTCAGCTTCTTTTTGTTTCTTCTTCATCTCTTCATCTTCTTTATTCTTTCTTTCTTCTTCTGTCTTCTTTGCAGCTTCCTGTGGATTCTTTGTTGCTTCCTCTGCAACTTTCTTTCTTTCTTCTTCTTCATTCTTAAGCCAACTCTCAGCCTCTTGCGCTAGTCTCCTAGCATGCTCTTCTCTTTTCTTGGCCTCCTCCTCTTCATCTTTCTTGTGCGCGGTTTGGCCCTTACTGTCTTTAATGGTGATCTTCTGTTTAAATCTTCTATTTAATGCAATCATATTCCTTGCATTCCTGAAGATTTCTTCATCTTTATCCCAGAAGTTTGTATATTCAAAGTGAACATTTGCCTCTTTGCAATGTTTTGCAACCTTCTTCTAGGAGTCATTTCTATGGAAGCTCATCTCTCCAAAATGAAACTGCTCCAATTCCTGTACAAATTCAACAACTCTTTTAATATTTGTAAATTTGTAGCTTCCCAGCCAGAAAGGTATGGCAGGATAGGCTGCCTTCTTGTGTTCTAATAGGAAGCTTCCTACACCATCTAGGTAAACCTACCTGACTGCCTCTTTATGCACCACATAATCAGTGGCATACTTGGGGAGCAAAGAAGGTGATGTGGAGCAACCATACATCCTGATGTACATCACTTCGTCAGTCAAATAATAATTTGCATGTTCCTCGATGACTTTAAATGCCTCCTTAGACATACAATTGCATTTTGTTAGGAAGATCAAATTGTGTAAAGGCATAATAAAATGTTCACATATCTCTCTATAATGGCTGTAATACTTGTGTGCCCAAAATATTTTGTATGCAGTATACACAGGGGTTTTGTCCCTGTCCCAAATGCATCTTAAGGCTGGAAATGGCTGGGTGCATAATATACAATCCACTAAGATGGAACTCATATAAGACTTAGACTTCATCTGAGACACCCCTCCCAGAGTCGAAGAAATGCAAGCTGAGAGACTGTTTAACACAATGTTTGCGCAATTGAATACAGTCGCCTGGGTGGCCACATAGAAAATAATAGGGATCCATCCCAACTTGAAGCTCTCACCATGAGCTCTCCCAAACACTTTGTTCAACATCAATGCTATAAACCTATAAGGTGTCCTAAGAGTAGTTGTATCATACTCTCATGATGGCCTGGTTCGAAAGTTCTTCCCAGGTATCATCATCCTCTTCACTGTTTCAACCATGTCCAAGTTTATTTCTTTCAACCAATCTTCAGTTAGCTAAACTTGGGCTGGGGGTAGGTGATATGCTAATGATACATAACCAAGACTGTAGGCAGCATATCCCTGTTTGGTTGTATTGGCTAAAATAATAGTGGTCACATCAGCCTTAGGTAGAATCCAACTGATCACCTCTGAGCATGGGAACACCTCAGGTCTAGTGGCTATCTTCATAAGAGATGACTTCTCTATGTTGGCATATATGGTCAATTCTTCAAATCCAGCATCGGGCACATTTTGATTTGAAATCATTCGATATATTTCACCCCACTTATAATCAGGCTCTACGCCAACGGTAGATCTAGTATCTTCATAGATATATTCTACCTTGGTAACGATTTCCACCTCAGGTTCTCCTTCAGCAACAGGGGCCTTCTTTTTCCGTTTGCTACAGATGTCACCTTTGAAGAAGTTTCCCTGTCATAAACCAAAATGCATTTAGGCTATTTGAGATTTTAATCAGTATTCGAAGAATGAAGAAAAACTGTATAAACATTTACCTCTTCCATATTCGCAACAACTAAATCTATCACATTACAAAATGAAAAATCGAGAATAACTAGCAAGAAAACTTCTGAAAATTGCTCAGTATGAAAAATCCTAAGTTCGTCTACAACTAGCAATAATCGTGATTGACAATACATCGCCCAAACAAAAATTGCAATCCAAATCTTTTCCATAACGAACATCCCCATACAGTAATTGGAACGCGCGAAACAACCCTCCGGTGTCCAAGAAAATAGGGCAACTGTCTACGATGGGAAGACAACTGAAAAACTTCACCCCGGATGGCCATAAGCAATCCCACAAAAAACGGTGCAGACAGCGTAATGCTTGTCTGCACCAACCTCCTAATCCATCAGACTAGGATCGAAACTCCATAACGGCTCATACAAGCTCAAGAAACAAAAACCCCCACGGTAAAATGTTGCGAAACTGATCAGTACTCTACGCCATAAGAATGCAAAATCCAACTTAGACGACCAACTAAAAATGGCGAGAATGCCTAACCAGATGACAAAACCCTAGTTCCAAAACTGATCAATAAAATCAAAAGAAGGAGAAACCATGGTTAGCCTACCTGTAAAACAAACTGCAGTCAATGTGATGGTTTGAAAAATCCACGGCAGCACCCCAAACGCATGAAATCCCGACAACTAAGCACGGATGCACAGTTCGACAGTGAGGATAGAGGCAGATGCGAATGCACAAGGATAAACAATAAAATAAAAACCGTCCCATATATATAGCTCTTGGTGAAAAAGGTCGGCGGGAAAAAGCTTTAGTCGAACGGCGAAACAACTAAGGCATCGGGTGGTTAATTCATCAGAGAGCCGCAACGGCACACGACGGACATACTATGGGTTTCATGGCACAATAAAAACGTCGACGAGATAACACTAAACTGCAACTTCAGACGTCGGAACCACTATAGCATCGGATGACTAGTTCAATTGGAAGTCGCAATGGTGGGGGTTATAAGGACCAAAAGTTCTACAGACCAGTAAAAAATCGGAGAAAATCAATACAAACCATCGGTGAAACGAACAGCTAAATGGCAGATGGTTAGTCCGCTCCAGAGCCGCAATGGCGGGATTCAAATAGACTACAAACTTCGCGGCAACCAAAAACATCGAAGATCGGAATAGCTATATGGCAGATGGTTAGTCCGCTTCGAAGCCGCAATGACAGGATTCAAATTAGACTATGGCCTTTGATCAAAGTCAAAACATTCTGAAAAAATCATCGCAAAGCAAATAGTTGAAACAATAAAACCGCGTGATCGGCGAAAGAAACAACTATCCATCGGCCCATTCTTTATCTGTCTTCCAAAATGGCGACGATACAGAAGTCTGATGCTCAAGCCGCGATAAAATAAAAACGTCGACAGTCTAAAGAAACAAATGCAATAAACTGCATCGGTGAACATCATAATTGTCCATCGGGACGTTCATAAGTAGGCTTCCGTAACGACGGCTACGTAGATGACTACGGCCCCGATTCACAGTCCAATAAACTTCCGATGGCGAAAAACCAAAACTTCAAGTTCGAATCAACATCATCAGTAGACAAAAATACTCATTCAGCTTCTCAAAAATGATCAACAATCTATCTTATAGGACCCAAATTTGTAGTAGAAAACAACAGAGTCCATCAATCAAAAGCAAATCCAGGCAAGATAAAATTAAAAGGAGGGTCCAAAATTTTTAGAAATTTGGGAAAACGTTGCAGCTGCAATAGCAGGGCAACCACGTGATATGTTATGAGTCAAGAATGCTGAAGGAGCATGAGAAGAACTATGCCACTCATGATCTCGAGCTTGCAGCCATAGTACATGCTCTCAAGATGTGGAGGCATTACTTGATGGGTAGAATATTTGAACTCAGGACAGACCATTGTGGTCTGAAGTATTTGTTTGACCAGCCTACTCTGAATGATAGGCAAGCAAGATGTCTGGAATTTTTATGTGAGTTTTGTTTTGAGATCAAGCACATAAAGGGGAAAGAAAACAAGGTAGCTGATACGCTCAGTAGGAAGATGCAAGAAATGCACGTGGCATCTCTTAGTAGTTGCATATAGACTTACATTGCCTGCTAGCACTAGAGCTCATAATTTTTTTCATGTTTCTTTGCTTAAGAGATATGTACATGATCCTAACCATGTGATAAATTGGGATGTGATTCAGGTGGAACCCAAGGGAGAGTTCCAAATCGAGCCAATGCGCATCCTCGACAGGAAGGTCACAATGCTCTAGAACCGAGCCATAGGGCAAGTAAAGGTGCAATGGGAGCACTACAGACCTAAAGACGCTACGTGGGAGCTGGAGGATGCCATGTGATTGGGATATCCATTTTTGTTCAATTATGTGGAACACTGAGGCAATACAAGTGTAGCATTTTGTTCAATTTTGTAAAGCACTAAGGACAGTGCTATTGAAGGAGGAGGGGAATGTAACATCCTCGATTTTGACCTCAATGCACTAAATATACATGATAAATATATATTGTAATTAATCATGGTGTGGAGCTAAAGGCCAAAGCCCCACCATCGATTTGGTTATGTTATGTTTCGGTGATTAGAACTATTACCGATGGTATATCAGGATATGCGGAATACACATTAAATTGTGGCATCATGTAACTATGCATTTTAATTAAATAACCCCAACCAGCTATGTTCACTGCAACCAAATTGAAAAGGGCATGATTTCCTAAGGTTAAGGGGGGGAAATGTTAAACCGGAACCCATGGGGGGGGAAAAGCCATGTGTCACCACCCTGTTTGATTTGCTCACCTTCCCTTGTCTCATCCAACCACCACTTTAATGTTCTGTTGATTTCGCTGGGGCAGTTATTTCTAGGAAGTGGTGGGTGGCAGGACTGTCAGTCTTTTCCACACGCTCACTCCACCAGTTGTTTCTCCACCTTCATGTGGGTAAGAGAACCATCACTACGCCACTCTCTTGTCCATTGGGGGTTCACTCTCACGCAGGGATGTTTTGTTCTGTTCACCTCCTCACGCACAAGGGGATTCGGATGGTCTTCCTCATGCAGAGCTGAGTTAAGAAGGGGGGCGATTTCTTGTTTGGGGGTTCATTCTCCCTTGTCTCACCGATTGCCAGTCTGTGGATATGTTCTTCCTCCTGATCACGCATAGAATTTGCGTTTTACTCCACCATTTCCGATTGTGAAGAGGTGCGGTGGCTTCATTGTTGAGAAAGGACCATTGTCTTCCAACGTTGTTGGTTATGTCTGGACCGTGTGATGATCCGTTGCTTCATCGTGAGCCGTTGGCTGTTGTTTCCTCACATTTGTTGGTAGATTTTCCTTTGCATTTTGGGATTTTGTAGGTTTCTGAGGAATCATTTTGGCCACGATAGGGCCAAGAATGATTCAAGGATTGTATTCCCCTGTTCAAGTTGTGAAGTGCTTGTTTGCTGCATGCACGCAGTGGTTTGTCCTCGGACTGCATTGGAGTGGTGAATGAGGGCCTGATGTACTTGATAAACCTTGTGTGTTTGGGAACCACATAGATAGAGCTAGAGGGCTGGTTTTCTTCTCCATAACCCCTAAATAGCACTGGAAGGGAGGTCAGGGCCTGAGGGACTGCGTAGCAGAGAAAGGACTGATTTCCTTGTGTTGGGTGTGTGTGGGTGTCCTAAAAGTCAGGCTAGTTTTGGTGTAGGTGTCCTTAGCTCTTCAATGAGCTCACCAACTTAGAATTTATCCTTTCCCAGCTCCTGGATGGCCTAATAAACCCAACTGTGTTGGCTTGGCTGAACTGTGTATCCTTGTGGTGTTGTTATCCTTGGCTATGTGTAAGCCTGCTAGTTCCTTATTCCTTGGGGAATCATGCCTGGCTCAGGGGTGGCAGCGTTGCTGAGAGATTAAAGAGCATGCGGGCCTATGGTTGGGTGGAATGTTGTAGCGACGTAGCTGGTTGCAGGACAGTTCTCATAAGATAAGTATCCTTGACTAATCTATTTTGCAATCATATTTACTGTTAATGAATTATGATGATGGACATGTTGACTGCTGAATTGTATATAAATGAATGTTGTTTTGCTTCCGCTATGTATATGAACAATTATGCATCGTAGTATGTTTTATGTTTTTAAGTATCTTGCTTCAGCGTTATATGTATTATCATGTTCATGGGGCTAGATGCCCGGATGTTTGGCATTTAGTAGCGTCCTCTTTCCCGGTCAGAGGGTCGGGGACGTTACATGAATTTTTGTCATGGCTAGCTTCTCTACCTGGGAATATTTGAATTAGGGCTCGCCACAACCCTTACTAAAGTGGATTCAGTTGCTGCCAAATATAGCAAAAAACTCTAGTATAGTATAGGGCACTAAGCAACGGGGTTGACACGAGGACTTGTTTCACTACATAAAAAAAGCGTTATATGACATGTTCTTGATATGAATCATCCTCTTGGACCAAAACCATCCCTAAAGTGGATTCAGTTGCTGCCAAATATAGCAAAAAACTCTAGTATAGTATAGGGCACTAAGCACCGGGGTTGACACGAGGACTTGTTTCACTACATAAAAAAAGCGTTGACATTTTTCACCCCAGATGAACGGTGCATCTTGTTTTATGAGACACATGAAACCTTTATGAATTTCAGCATAATCGACAATAAATCTTCTCAAGAATGTTGCTTTTCCTTGTAGGCTTTGAAGTTGTCTAATTGTTTTCACGGAGGGAAACTGTAATATTGCCTCAAACTTAAGGGAATCTACCTGTATACCATCCTTGGATACAATGAAACCAAGTAATATCCCAGACTCCATACAAAATATGCATTTACGTGGATTCAATCTAATGTTATATTGACGACATCGAAGGAAAACAACACGTAAATGTGCACAATGTTCAGCTCTTCTCCTAGATTTGGTTGTCAATTCATCGAGATAAACCTTGAATATTTTCTTAATATCATGGAAAACATGTGACATGGCTCTTTGAAAATTAGCCCCAACGTCTTTAATTCCAAAAGCCATTTTTCGATATGCGAAAGTGCCCCATGGGAAAATGAAAGGCGTTTTATGTTGGTCTTCTTTCTTAATCTGAATTTGATTGTAACCAGAGAATCCATCCATAAAGGAAAATATTTCATTACCATCACGCTCGTTTATAATCTGATCGATGAAGGGTGTGGTATAATTATCTTTGGGGCAAGCCAAATTTAAATCCCTAAAGTCAGTACAAACTCGGATTGTTCCTTGTTTTTAATTGACCGAAACATAATTGGATACCCATTTAGTCAAATGTACAGGGTAAATGAAGCCATATTTCAATACATTTTATACTTCTGTTTTTATGGCAGTGGATTTCTTAGGGTTTACTGGGTGTAACTTATGCCGTACATGTTTGACATTTGGATAGGTTTTTATCTCATGTTCAACAATGCTAGGATCAAACATATTATCTTGGCTATGTTTTATAGGCCCATAGCGACTAGATTGGGGTGGTCACACTTTTAGGGTTGAATGTAGCAACCAATTACCCCTCTCCCGAAGGAAAGCATAAACCGATCACCCTTTCCTAAATAAAAGCAACAATCATACTCAAATTCTTAGTGAATTTCACTATTTTGAAGTCAATTTCTTGTGTAGAGAAGGTGTCTTGATGGCCACCTATCTTCTCTATCAAGTGTCTTAAATATCATTATAACAAAATGCTTGCATGCCTAAGACTATTAAGGGATGGGAGAGAATGGACTTTAATGTTCTTTTTACCATTTTTTTTGTGGATGCTAATTGCAGGCCATATATAATGTATCCCTTTTATGGTATACAAATCTAGGGAAAAAACGTTTTAGCTTTGTTTATATTATTAATTTGATTATCTTCTTTTATGTTCCATCGATTAATTAAACCACAACATGTTTTGAGCATGTGGTGGCTATTGCTCATTATATGTTTAACTTGAAGCCTATATGTTTAACTTGAACAATTTGGGTTTATAATATATATTCATGGTCAAAAGAGAAAATGATAAGTACATCCAATTTGAATCAATAGAAATTGGTGTAAGGAACATTAAATTTAATTTTTTTTATTATAGTTTATTGTGTATCTTTGGATTTGTTCAATTTTATCACAAATCTCACGAGGCATGTTGCAAGCCCAAAATTCATAATCTTGGTTTTGTCATTTTTTATGTTGATGATGTTTTGACCTTAAAGACCAATGAGATCTATCTGAAAAATAAAGAGAATCATACAGTGATATACTTTGAAATTTCATTTCTATGTTTAAACATGGTGGAAACAAAAGTTCTAAGAACATTATGGTTTGATGAAACTATGTAAAATTATGTTGTATACTATTAAGGGTAGGTATTATTGTCAATATTGTTAATTTGGTTATCTCCTCTCATGAGCCTTGGAATCTATAGCCCAAACTCTTTTAACTATGTCATAGTGGAGTATATATTTGCTTACCTTCAGCAATTTGAGATTACAATGTAAATATTCATGGCGTTAGAAGCGATGAAAGTGCTTCCAATTTCACTTGAATGGGTAATGAATGTTGCATTTTATTTAAAATTACTATGGTTTTAGTTCAAATGGTGTTTGGAATCGATGTCAAGTATTTGTATGGGTGCACTTATTATTGTTATCACTATAAAAATCCAAAGGATCTTTTATTAGATTTAACTATCATAATATTGGTTCACAACTTTTAGAGAATTATTGAAGATTTTGAAGATCTTCCATAGTTTTTGCAAGGATAACAATATCATCAACATATGAGTCCAACCATGTTAATACCAAAAGCATCCTTCCTTATGATAATAGAAATGGGGGGATCCTTGGTCAACACCCCAATTAATGTCCATTCCACTCATTTTCTTTTGTAAGGGTTGGATTATCTATTCATATGCATACGTAAATTTATGTTCAAACTAAAATATCTATTAAATGAATCCCAATAGTCTTTAAAGATTAAAATCATAATCAAAATTATAATAAAAATGTGAAAATGTCTACATGTCTCAAAGAAACTATTATCAAAATTAGTACATTAGCCTCCATTGCCCCCCCTTACCTAAGTCTAACATAGTATGACAACAAAAAACATAAAATAAATACATTCTTGAACATGAAAAACATTGTCTTTATATTTTGCTAAGGAGATAGGGAGATGGTGTATTAGGGATGGCTCTTGTTTTTGAAGATTCAAAATCTTCATCATCCCTTAGTTTTATAAATATTATAAATAAATGTTACCAATAGGTTTTTTTTGTAAGCACTTAGAACAAGAATATCACCCCATTAGACACTTGTCATTACATTGTACATTAATCTTTCATAGAGATGGGAGGGATACCAATTTCTTCCAAGCTTGTACCTAGGCATATTGACATGAGCAATTTACTCCCTCTACATATTGTTCCACGGAATTTACTCTTTTACACCTACTCATAAGAACAAGAATATCATCCCATTACACACTTGTCATTACATTGCACATTAATCTTTCATAGAGATGGGAGGGATACCAATTTCTTCATAGCTTGTACCTAGGCATATTGACATGAGCAATTTACTCGCTCTACATATCGTGCCACGGAATTTATTCTTTTACACCTACACGTGCTATATCTTTTTTATAATTTTAAATTTAGTAAATGGACAAAGTATTTAAAAATCTAACATTATTATTTTATTTTTCCCTTATTTTATTTGCAACTTTTCCCTATGTTTGTCTCACTTTACATTGAATCACAATACAATGAAATGGCATAAACAACTAACAACACAATGGCATTTACATATAAAATAGCATGGTTAAAGAAAAGTATTGTATCATTGAATTAGAAACATGGAATTAGGTGCACTCAACATTCATTTTGCCACTTTCCCATATGCATGTCTCACTTTAAAAAACACAAATACAATGAAATGCATAATCATTTAACAATGCAATGACATTTACATATAAAATAATATCAAAGCATGGAATAAGGGGCACTCACACTCATTTTGCCACTTTTCCCTATCCACAAAAAACCAATGAAATTTGCTCATGGAAGCCAATCCAAGTTCAAAAGAAACCGGTTTTCCACTGCCTAATCTAACAAGAAACTAATACAAGTTTCTCTTGAAAACCAATCCAATTTTTAATGATGAAAATTATGTCCTTGGAAACTAGACCAAGTTCAAATTACAATTTTAGGTTATAATTACATATAAAGGTTGAAACAAAGTTTTGTACCATTAATTTTTAGTTTCACTTTGGTTAAACAAGAGCATCAAAGATTGAAATGAGGGGAGCATTCAACACTCATTTTGCCAATTTTCCTTATGCAGGAAACTAATTAAATTTTAATATAAAAACTAGTCTAAGTTCAAATTATTCTAAATGAAATAGAGCAAATTTAGCAACAAAAATAAATAATTTCAACAATTTTTTATTCACGGGATTCCAAGATTCCAAAATTCAATTTTAATATTAACTTTAAAAATAAAAATAAAAATAATTATATCATTAAATAGTAGATAATATTCAATTTTTAATATTAATAAAAGATATTAACCTAATACCAAATTTTTGGTTTATAGAAACAAATTTTTCTTTCCATAATTTTGAACCATATTTGAAATAAAAATTATATAAACATTACTGTTCATATAGTTGTACAGTCATAATCATTCCAGGAATTCAAAATTGCATAAATATCACAATTCAAAATCAACATAGAATAGGCTTTATATCTATATATAAATAAATCATTGCCCATTTTTCACATGGAAAAAGGGACTTTCACATTAATTCAAATTATTCTCATAATAAAAAGATAACCATCTAATACATAGTCATATTTCTAAAGTAAATCGTCAAATTCCTTTTTTACATGACAATAGGATAACCATCTAATATCATAGCCATTTTTTATGATTACACATTAATTATGATTATCACATCTAATATCACATTAATTATGATTACTCTTGGAATAAAAGAATTAACCATTTGACACTCAGTACGATGTCTCTTCATTCTCAGATGCCTAACAAGGAGTTTTTGTCAATGCTCGTCACCACCTAAGAATAAGGGAGAAAGATGATATTAGCTAGATGAAATTGGTGTTAAATATTCCGAAGAAAACTTTAAATTGAAAGAAAATGTTCAATTATATAAGAATACATACCATCAAGCTTGAAGCCCCATAGCCTGTGTTGGTTGTTGTTGTGCCTGTTATTGTTGGTTTTGATGGTAATTCAAATGCCTTCTAAACAACATAATGTGTGGCTCGGGGCGGTGAATAGCATAGTGCACCCACCGATGAGACTGTTGAACTCCAATTCCTCTCCATTCATTCTGAAAAAAATAACCAAGATGTAAAACTATCTGACCACCATCCCAAGATAGCTAAAATTGTGCTCAACATTCAATGCGGTTCACAAAATAAATGCAAACTAATGTATTTCACAAGAGAATAATTTGCACTCTCAAACTCAAACAACTGCATTCATTACAAACAAGATGGCCAAACTTACATTACCCAAGGTGAATTTGGGATTATCAATGTGGTACCTAACACCACCATATCCAAGAATGGTACATAATCAAATATCCCAATATAGTTTTGTTCTAGTGTCAGTTGCAGGCATACCATCAATAAAACCCATAGGTCCATTCCCACAATATATAGGAGAATAATCACCTTAAACAAACTCACATACTATGAGCCTTTCTCTAACGAAATCTCTAAGAATATCATACCCACCATAGGCTTAGATAATAGCCCATCATATCAATATATGGGTTCAGGCATTTACAAAGACTGTGTATTTCTAGGGCATACTCTAGCCCCCCACTAATTATCCCAACATCCACAGATGGTCTTATGTGCACTATATTCACCTTTGAACACAAGATGCAAGCCCCTTCTCCACCAACATTGGGATCCAAAATTAGTTGTGGCATGGAACAAATCATAACTCCATAAATGTTTCCAGTGTTTTAGATAATCTCCTTGTTCCCCTCCATGGGTGTATAATTTTGTTCTGGTGCCCGCTATAGGCGTACCATCAATAACACCCATAGGTCAATTCCCACCAGTGACAAAGTCACCAAGAGTCACAACTAAACCCAACGTAGGGGTCATCAAGTAACCAAAATTGAAATCCCATTGTTATGCCAAATACTACATATGCCCCAAAAGTAAACCAACCATGTGCTTTATGCGGTAGGTTGGGACATGCTACAAATTTGTGCCCCACATTATGAGAACTTATGAAATTTCTCAACACAACTGTTAGTGCTACTCATGATGCCATCTTTTCAGTAGAGGAAACACCAACCACATCGTCTATGACCAATACCAGAAACAAGACCAAACCATCGTGCACTAATCATGCGTGCACAT
Source organism: Pseudotsuga menziesii (assembly GCA_001517045.1). Taxonomy (NCBI): domain Eukaryota; kingdom Viridiplantae; phylum Streptophyta; class Pinopsida; order Pinales; family Pinaceae; genus Pseudotsuga; species Pseudotsuga menziesii. The sequence goes on along the minus strand of LPNX010056620.1, from coordinate 204,133 downwards.
TTTGTTCTCATTTTGGTCATTATTTGCATCACTATCCCAAACTCCCTTGATTTCAAGACACATTGGCAATTATTTGCCTCATACACATGAGAGCCAAAGGAGGAGCACAGTAGGCGTTCATCATGTGGGCATCACTCTTAATGGTACCAATATTGACCTAGATGATGACGATGGAAAATAAATATTTTATTGAGTTATTTTTCAATGCACAATGGAGGAAGTCTAGTCATGGACAATTTTTCAAGGTAGCACAAAAGATCAAGAATTGGAAGTGTTGGTCAAAGAAATCGAATGGAGAAGAGGATTCATGTTACAATTCAATCTCATATCTAATGACAAACATATAAAAGTTGATCATACGCTCTTAGTTCTAATGACAAACATATAAAAGTTGATCATACGCTCTTAGTTCGATTAATGACGTAAAATCCTCAAAGAAAAGTAGCGATCGAACTCAAATTCTCAGTGAATTGCACTATTTTGAGGTCAATTTCTTGTGTAGAGAAGGTGTCTTGATGGCCACTTATCTTCTCTATCAAGGGTGTTAAATAGCATTATAACAAAGTGCTTGCATGCCTAAGACTATTAAGGGGTAGGAGAGAATGGACTTTAATGTATTTTGACAATTTTTTGTTGATGCTAATTGCAGGCCATATATAATGTATCCCTTTTATGGTATAAATAAGACTATAAAAATATCTAGGGAAAAAACATTTTAATTTTGTTTATATTATTAATTTGACTATCTTCTTTTATGTTCCAACGATTAATTAAAGCGTAACTTGTTTTGAGCTGTGGTGGCTATTGCTCATTATAGAAGCAAAGGAGCCTATGTTTGTTTAACTTGATCAATTTGAGTTTATAATATATATTCATGGTCAAAAGAGAAAATGATAAGTACATCCAATTTAAATCAAGAGAACTTGGGGTAAGGAGCATTACATTTAATCTTTTAATTATAGTTTATTATGTTTGTTTGGATTTGTTCAATTTTATCACAAATCTCATGAAGCATGTTGCAAGCCCAAAATTCACAATCTTGCTTTTGTCGTTTTTTATGTTTATGATATTTTGATGCTAAAGACCAATGAGATCTATCTGAAAAATAAAGAGAATCATACTAAATATACTCTGAAATGCTTGAACATGGTGGAAACAAAAGTTCTAACATTATGGTTTTATGAAACTATGTAAAATTATGTTGTATACTATTAAGGGTAGGTATTATTGTCAATATTGTTACTTTAATTATCTCATCTCATGAGCCTTGAATCTCTAGCCCATATTCTTATAACTACATCATATTGGAGTCTATCTTTGCTCACCTTGAGCAATTTGAGATTACAATGTAAATATTGAATCATGACTTTAGAAGTCATGAAAGTGCGCTTCCAATTTCACTTGAATGGGTAAGAAATGTTGCATTTAATTTAAAATTATAGGGTATGAAACATTTTTGGATGTTGCAAATCCACATTTCACAATTGTAAAGAATAGTTGAGATAACTAAAGTGCTTTGGAATAAAAATATTTTTATCCCAGTCCTAGAGTTCATTTGTTTCTACTATTATTCTAGTTCAAATGACCTTTAAAATCAATGCCAAGTATTTGTATGGGTGCACTTATTATTATTATCACTATACAAAACCAAAGGATCTTTTATTAGATTTAAATATCATAATATTGGCTCACAATTTTTGCAGAATTATTGAAGGATTATGAGGATCTTCCATAGTTTTTGTAAGGAGAACAAAAAATACAAGTCCAACCATGTTAATACCAAAAGCATCCTTATGATGACAAAAATGGGGCACCCTTAGTCAACGCCCCAATTAATGTCCATTGACCACTCATTTTCTTTTGCAAGGGTTGGATTATCTATTCACATGCATAAGTAAATATATGTTCAAACTAAAATTTCTATTAAGTGAATCCCAATAGTCTTTAAAGATTAAAATCATGATCAAAATTATAACAAAAAATGTGAAAATGCCTATGTATGTCTTAAAAGAAACTATTATCAAAATAAGTACATTAGCCTCTATTACCCCCCATTCCCTAAGTCTAGCATAGTATGACAGTAAAATACATAAAATAAATACATTCTGAACAAGAAGAACATTGTATGGGTCTTTATCTTTTGCGAGGGAGATGGTGTACTAGGGATGGCTCTTGTTTTTGAAGATTCAAAATCTTCATCATCCCTTAGTTCCCCACTTTTTTTGGTCCCTTTTAAGAGTCATATAAATATTAGAAACAAATGTTACCAATAGGTTTTCTTTGTAACCAATTAGAACAAGAATATCACCCCATTAGACACTTGTCATTACATTGTACACTAATCTTCATCATCCCTTAGTTCCCCACTTTTTTTGGTCCCTTTTCTTTGTAACCAATTAGAACAAGAATATCACCCCATTAGACACTTGTCATTACATTGTACACTAATCTTTCATAGAGATGGGAGGGATACCAATTTCTTCCAATCTTAGGCATATTGTCATGAGCAATTTTACTCCCACTACATATTGTTCCACCAAATTTCCTCTTCTACACCTGCACATGCTATATCTTTTTTATAATTTTAAATTTAGCAAATATACAAAAGTACTATATCTTCTCTTAAATTAGAAACATGGGTAGAATTATAAGGGCACTCAACATTCATTTTGCCACTTTCCCATATTGGTGTCTCACTTTAGAAACACAAATACAATGAAATGCATAATCATTTAACAATACAATGGCATTTACGTAAAAAATAGTATAAGCATGGAATAAGGGGCATTCACACTCATTTTGCCACTTTTACCTATCCACAAAAAAGTCAATAAAATTTGCTCTTAGAAACCAATCCAAGTTCAAAATTATTAGTCTTGTGAACCCAATTTTCCATTGCTTAATCTAACAATAAACCAATACAAGTTTTCTCTTGAAAACCAATCGAAGTTCAAATGATGAAAATTATGTCCCTAGAAACCAGTCCAAGTTCAAATTTTGGGTTATAATTACATATAAAGGTTGAAACAAAGTATTGTATCATTAGTGCATCAAAGCATGGAAGAATGAGGGGCATTCAGCACTCATGCATGAAACCAATGAAAATTTACTAAAAAAATTAGTCCAAGATCAAATTATTCTGAATGAGAACATTTAAGCAACAAAAATAAATGATTTCAACAATTTTTTACTCAAGAAAAACATCATTAAATAGTACATAATATTCAATTTTAATATTAATAAAATATATTAACCTTTTACATAACTTTTTTTTATGAAAATAAACTTCTCTTGTAAAAACAAACTTTTTTTCCATAATTTTGAATCATTTTTTAAATAAAAAAGATATGAAGATATAAACATTACTGTTCATCTTTAAAATAAAAAAATATATACATTATCTTTCAGATAACTGTAAAGTCATAGTCATTCCAGAATTCCAAAATACATAAAATATCACCATTCAAAATCAACATAAAATAGATTCACTTTATATTTATATTTATACAAGAGACTTTCCACTTTAAAAACATCCCACTTTTTACATTGAAAAAAAAGAGCTTTCACTTAAAAAAACACACACCTTTCTTACATGGAAAGAGGGGCTTTCACTTTAAAAAAAATATATACTTTTTTTAAATGGAAAAAGAGGCTTTCACATTATTTCAAATTATTCTAAAATAAAAAGATAACCATCTAATACATAGTCGTATTTCTGAAGTAAAAGCATCAAAATCCCTTCCTACATGACAATACCATCTATCGTAGCCATGTTTCACATGACTTTCACCATTCACAATCAACATAGAACATACTCACTTTATATTTATATAAGGAACTTTCACTTTAAAAAAAATACCATTTTTTACAAAGAAAAAAAAACAGAGCTTTCACTAAAAAAACACTTTCTTACATGGAAAAAAGTGCTTTTACTTTAGAAAAAAATGCACTTTTTCACATGGAAAAAAGGGGTTTTCACATTAATTCAAATTATTCTCAAAATAAAAAGATAACCATCTAATATATCGTGGTATTTCTGGAGTAAAATCGTCAAAATCCTTCCTACATGACAATACCATCTATCATAGCCATTTTTTACAGGACTTTCACATTAATTATGATTACTCTGGGGATAAAAAAATCAACTATCTGACACTCCGTACGATGCCTCTTCCTTCTCAGATGCCTAAGAAGGAGTTTTTGTCAATGCTTGTCACCACCTAAGAATCAGGGAGAAAGATGATATTAGCTGAATGAAATTGGTGTTAAATACTAAAAGAAAAATAAATGAAAAGAAAATGTTAAATTATGTAAGAATATTTGCAATAAACTCTTTATAAACTCAGAATTCCTCTATATATAAAAATACTTACAATGTTAAACCATCAGACTTGAAGCCCCATAGCCTGTGCCGGTTGCTGTTGTGCCTGCTGCTGTTGGTTTTGCTGGTCATTCAAATGCCTTCTAAACAACATAATGTGTGGCTCAGGGCGATGAATAGCATAGTGCACCCACCCACGAGACTGTTGAACTCCAATTCCTCTCCATTCATTCTGAAAAAATAACCAAGATGTAAAACTATCCGACCAACATCGTGAGATAGCTAAAATTGCACTCAACATCCAACACGGTTCACAAAATAAATGCAAACCAATGTCTCTCACAAGAGAAGAATTTGCGCTCTCAAACTCAAACAAGTGCATTCATTACAAACACTAAATAAATGGCGCTTCTTAGAATTGACAGCCGAATACAAAATAAAATCAGGGTTGGACAATTGAAAAATGGATGAAAAACAAAACTAATAAAAGAATAAGAAGCTCTCAGAATCAACAGCTAATAACACTGTAAACATTTAAAATTTCAATACCTTTCAAGTTATAGACCTGTAATATTTCAAGAAGTGGATTTTCTGTTTGAGATATCTCTAATGAAAATGTAGATACTTTCTTTGAGATATCTCTAATTACACAATTTAGAATTTTCAAATATCCAATGCATTACTTTGGTCATAGAATTAATGAAATGAAGATTCAACTTCAAGTTGACTTGGATCCAATTGAAATTCTCTATTTTCAACTATCCGATGCATTTAACTTTGGGCATAGAATTAATGAAATGAAAATTCAATTTCTAGTTGACTTGGATCCAATGGAAATTCTCTGTGCCCCTCTTGCGGTCTCCACTGCCTGTCCAGGATAAACCCCTAAGATTTGGCAGCATTCTGAATATAAAAATCAAAATCTTTACAAATCAAGCCCGACACCCTGTTTGGTGGAACTAGCATTTATTGAATTCCTTATGAACCGCACAATACAAATTTTATCTTAAAAAATATAGTACCAGCCAAGAAAGCAAAGATATAATAAGAGCAAAGCCAGCCTCTTACGGAGGGATCTTCTATACGAGGATATATACTTCAAAACGAAACTAGTGCAAGTGGCATAACAATACTTCGGGCATTACCTGGAAGGAACAGGCAAGAGAACAGAACCGATGGAAATATTTTCCGTTGAGTTTTCTTGTTGCCTGTTCTCAAACAGGAGGCAGAGTGTGGGTTTACTACTTACTTATATTTACTGGTCTGCATGCTAGTATGAGCAAGGCAAGCGCTTGGTTATAGATTACCTTTTTCTTATAATGTATATAAACTGCCAAGCCAAAGACAGGCAAGAGAACAGAACCGATGGAGATATTTTCCGTTGAGATTTCTTGTTGCCTGTTCTCAAACAGGAGGCAGAGTGTGGGTTTACTACTTACTTATATTTACTGGTCTGCATGCTAGTATGAGCAAGGCAAGCGCTTGGTTATAGATTACCTTTTTCTTATAATGTATATAAACTGCCAAGCCAAAGACAGGCAAGAGAACAGAACCGATGGAAATATTTTCCGTTGAGTTTTCTTGTTGCCTGTTCTCAAACAGGAGGCAGAGTGTGGGTTTACTACTTACTTATATTTACTGGTCTGCATGCTAGTATGAGCAAGGCAAGCGCTTGGTTATAGATTACCTTTTTCTTATAATGTATATAAACTGCCAAGCCAAAGACAAACACTGGGAGAATAATCTAGGTAAACTTTGATTTCCCAGTTTTAAATAGCCCAAGCTTTAATTTCCTCTTCACACCATATTACAAAACACTTACAGGCTCTAAAAATAAATGACATACTATTGTACTCCATTGGACATAAGGCCTAAAGGGCAGGGAAGAGGACTACAGGCCTCTGCTAGATGAAGGATCTTCACCCAACAACCTGGCCACGCTTGACACAAAACCGAGTGTGCATCCAAGACAGGGTACCTGATCTGAAAAATCCCCATGGAAAATACAAATATTTACTCCAGATACAAATAAGGTAAGCTTATTTTCGGTGTAAAATTCCAGGATTCCAAGCTATGGATCATATATAGCTCCAGCAATGGAACAGAAAAAACCGTAAATCGTAAACCCTGGATCCGGCGAAGCCCTAGCTCCAACAATGGAACAGAAAAAAACGTAAATCGTAAACCCTGGATCCGGTGAAGCCCTAGCTCCAACATTGGAACAGAAAAAACCGTAAATCGTAAACCCTGGATCCGGTGAAGCCCTAATGTACAGCTCCAACAATGGAACAGAAACAAACCGTAAATCGTAAACCCTGGATCCGGTGAAGCCCTAAACCGGAACCCTGAACATTAAAAGCCCAACAGATCAACATCGCGATATTTTTTTCTTCCCATTTCCTGAAGCCCACATCACTGAACCCAACCATCAAACTAAAGAAATTGCAGCCATAAAGTAAGAGGATGCATTGCATTCCACACACTTGAAAATAAAGACATTAGAATCCTCGCAACCTCCAATAAGAAAACCGGTGGCTTACCTCGGCCAAAAGGCGATTCTTGGGAAGAAGCCGAGCAACATCAGGCGGAAGCACAACATGCCTGCATACAGAAACAAACACGAGGTCTCAAAGTACTATCCCTACTAAATCTCAAAGGAAATTTTTTTTAATCGAGTTCGGCTTTGAAACCCTAAACACAAAGTCTTCACATGGGATTTTTTTTTTCGAATTTGACCTTCAAGCCCGAATCTTTAAAGTCTAAACGGAGAACTCCGAAGTAAAAACCATTAAAAAGGCTTTTAAACAGGAAAAGTATCAAACCTGTACTCATAGGCGTCGTCGTAGTATTTCTCAGAATACTGTATTTGAGGCATTTCTCAGGCCTGTACAAGAATTAACAAAGCCATAAAACTTCTGAATGAGAAAAAAAACAGGGTTTGAACGAAACTATCCATGTGTTTTAATGAAAGAAACTAAATTGATATACACGCTCGGATCGGCCAACCTGCAAAAACAGAGTCCCTTTTGAACAAGAAACAGTGAAAATTTGCAGAAAGAGACACTGAGAGACTGGAACACCCAAGAACCCAACCTTGAAAGCAGATCAAATTTCTCAGTAGTTAAAAATCCTTCAGTAATTTCCGAATGGATTTTTTGCTATTGTTCTAGTTACGAATAGAAATCAAATTTATAGTTTTCAGGTGTCTCGTTTCGATGGCACTAAGGAAAGCTCGTTTTTAAATTTGCTATTGTATTTTTGAATTATGAATGGTTTATGACCGTTGCGCTAGAGCGGCGCTAACGGTTAAATGGGGTCATTGATATTTTTTTATTTGTTTTCGTAGAGGAATATGGAAAGAATTTGCTGGTCACTATTTTGACTCTATGTTATATAACTAATATTTGTGTAAGTTTATATATATATGGTTTTTCTTTTAACCAAAACGATTAATATATTTTTTTATTTAGAAAGAATAAATTGGGTTTTCACCCAATTACAATTTGTTCCAAAAGATACAAATTCCTTATAGCAAATTGAGATTCTATCATGGAATGGAATGTAATAAGCAAGCTTCGTCATTCACACTTAACATTCCTGAAGGGAGAAGGCACCCCATTTGCTTTGAGATCTGCCAACTTGTTCAAATCACAAAGAATGTGATAAGAAGTAACTAAATCACAATCAATTAAAATGAAATGCAGCATTTGCATGGTCACATTTAGACTAAGGTTGTTGAACAATAAATCAGAGTTTAGAATTTTGATGATGATTTCAGAATCTCCAAAGATTTGCAAATTATTATGCCCTACTTCCTTTGCTAGTTGACATGCTTTCAGAAGAGCAAATAATTCTGCCTGATTATTTGTATTTTGCCCTACTCCCCACCTGAAACTTATTTCTAGTTTTCCGCCTGGAGAGAATATCAAACCCCCTGCCCCAGCTTTCCCTGGCTTTCCTTTTGACGCACCATCAAAGAATATCGTTGCTTTATTTTTAGATTTCCACCAATCTGAAAATTCCTTTTCTGAATGCCTGATCTGCCAAAAAGGTTTTATAACGGGCTTTCTTACACCCATCTGAATTTTATCCACTGACTTCAAGCCAAGCCAATTATGTTCAGCGTCTAGATTATTCCCAGTTAGTTGAAGGTTTCCTGCTGCTTCTAATAGAAATGCCTTAGCTTGGGATGCTACAATTTCAGGTTTCGGGATTTTTCCATTAAAGATCATATCATTGCGAGCCAGCCATAATTTCCACCAAATAAATTTTGGAATGGCTTGCCAGATGTTTCTCCATGCATGACTAGAAGAGAGAGTACCACAATATCTTATCTGTCGGGTTTTAAAGAAAGTAACCGGTTCAATATTTAGAGGAAAAAATTATATGGCAGCCCACGCAGAACAATAGCCCATACCTTTTGAGCAAAGTCTCATTCAACCAAAATGTGTGCTGAAGACACAATAGCCTGATAGCATAAACAACATCTAAAAGGTCCATAAAATCCTTTTTTGACAAATTTTCACCAGTTAGAAGTTTTTGATGAATTAAAGTCCATGTAAAAAAAATTATCTTTGGAATGTTGGGCATACTCCACACCAGCTTCCAAAGGGTTGCGTTATGGGAGCCAGAAGAGCCCACTGAGCTGGCATGCGCTGAAGTCTGAAGATGAATGAAACCGTTAGCTGCAGTGTAAACACCAATAAATCCCCATCCCCACGAGTCTCTGCATAATCGATGGATAGGAGTCATTCCATTCAGCCTGTATAATAACAACGTTTGATGGACAGAGAAGTTAGGGAGGTCACGCTCTGTCGTGAGAGGAAAGGACCAGTCGAGCCAATTCCCTTTAGCATCCCAAGAAGCAATATTAGATAATATGTGAATTCCTTTATTTAATAACCAATTTTGAATCTCAGCAGTAGAAGCATCATCGTGTAGTGGATCGTGGCCATTAATTTTATCATCCCACAGAAAGGTCTTTTAACCATTTCCTAGGATTCGATAAAGAGACTGGAAGAAGAAATCAAGGACTTTCCTACAAGAGTTCCAAATAATTGATCCTTTAGTGGTATTTTCCATTTGAAGTGTTGATGTAATTGTAACTTCGGAATGTATTCACTTGTATTTCTTATCTATTGTAACCCGATGTTCATTTCGGGATGTATTGTAATGTACTTGAGTCATGTCATACCCCGATGTTTATTCCGGGAAGTTTCTATAAGGAGAAAGTCATGTCAAGTCATTCTGGGTAACCCTCCTATTGGTCAAGGGTTAAAGTCCCCACAGTTGTGGGGCCCTAGGATTATTAGACTATCCTAGTGAAGTCGACCCTAGGTGAGTCATTGTAAGTCAAGGCAATAGTCCCCACCATTTTGTTAAGGATAAACCTCCTTGTTGGTCGGAGGAGGCAAAGTCCCCACAAGTTGTGGGGCACTAGGGTTATTAGACACTCATAGAGATGTCGGATCTAGTAAGTAATTGTTAAGTGAGGCCGGCATGATGGAGTGGGTTCCAAGTGAATGGATGAATATAAATAGAGAGTGAGTCTCTCTATTTAGGACACACACACTTACTCATTGGAGCGCATGAGTGAGAGAGGAGAAGCTCTCTCAATGTGAGAGAGAGAGACTGCTGTTGTTGGGAGATCATCTTACTGTTTTCCGGTTTTACCTTTAGTGCTGATTCTATCTCTGAGGAAGTTGCAAGGTTTTCTCCTTTATGGTTTCCCCAAGGAAAATTCTTTGTGTCTCTTGCCTCTTGTGTTATGCTTGTGTTTTATTGCTGTGCATGTTATTCTCTCAGTTAAAGATCCTAAGATCATAATGCTAGCTTATATGATAAAAATCTAACATGGTATCAGAGCTAACCTGAGAAGAAGACATTGTGCAGCTACAGAAGCTAGGGCTTCTTACTTTTTGGGTCTCTCTCCAAAATCCATCAGCAAAAGTATGCTAGGCTGACTCTCCATTGAAGGGCACATCTTTTTGTCAAAGCGGAATTCGATTCCGAGCATTTTCAATTTTCGATGTGGAAATTAGGACTTTCTACAGAAAAGGAATTTTTGAGTGAGCCTGACATAGGATTGTTCTCCTCATCAAAATCGAATTTTAGAGACCTAGATCAAGAAATTTGGTTGGGTGAAACTCCGGGAAAGTCAAACCCTAGGAGCTGAAAATTGTAGGGGCCAAATATAAAATCCTGATGAAAACTGTATCCAAAATTTAGCCTCTGATTCTCTATATCCTGGGAGATATGATCCCTCCAAGTTAGGGTTCCAGCCTCTTCCAGAATTCATCCCTAAACAGGACACCTGGGGAGAATTGCTACAGCCTGGGATACAGAGGTCCAAATGGAATTCCTGAAGTTGTTCCAAAAAGGAAATGGAATGTACTTTCTGTGATCCAAAGTTCAGACCCAGAAGATGAAACAGTGACACGTGGTAGTCCGTACAACTTCATGTTCTGAATAGTCCTCTAACAAGTCACCTTGGGAAAAGGATCATAAATCCCAATCGGTGAAACCAAATCTAATGAAACTTATGGTGTTGGATCAGGGACATGTGAGGTTACCTCAGTGCGAAATTTCAAACACTGAGGAGCAATAATTTTAGAGATATCACAAAAACAGTGACAGACATTTCTGCAGAAGAAATTGGAAAACTAGGGCTTCCTGTTCCGGGAGCTTCCCTCCATTGTTTTTAGAAAAGGAGTACATTGGATAGCTCCATTTGAAGAGATCTATCTGTCTATCAAATCAAATCTAAAAGATTCCAAGTTTTGAAAATTAGGGTTTCTGTGACAAACCCTAGATCAGTCATCTCCGGAACTAGGACGGACACCTCAAATCGGTAAGATCTAATCCTTTGCTATTTTCATTTGAGGTTCTCATTTCAAAGTGATCTATCACATCAACTTGATGATAAGCTTGGTAAAGTTGACAACTTCCAAGTATGGAAGTATATGATCTCTCTGAAGAAAATGAATTGGACACCTATATGAGTAAAGAGGTTCCAGTTCCAGAGGGAGATGAGGTTAGAAGCCTTACACAAGAAGAACTTGGTCAAGGCCAACAAGATCGTTGTTGATTCAATCACGGATCAACTTGTACCACAAGTGTCTTCCCTAAAGACACCGAAGATGTTTGATTCCTTAACCAAGCTATTTGAAGGGAAGAACATACATCAGAAGATGACCTTAAGAAACCAGTTGAAGAATGTGAAGATCCATAATGCAGAGACCATGCAGTCATAAGGGTCTCTCAAATCAAAGAACAACTTGAAGCGGTAAAAGAAGAAGTGAAGAATGCAGAAGTGGTGATGGCCACCTTTAATGACCTCCGAAGATCATGGGATTCATTCATTCAATGTGTGCCAGAAGGAAGTGATTACTTTCAGTAGACTCTGGGAAGAAGAAGAAGCGCGACTCATAAGAAGAGAAGAGAAGATGGGAGCAATTGAAGATCAAGCTCTCACCATCCAAAGAAGATCTCTCAAGTGATGAGGAATATGAAGAACTCAACTCTTGAAGCACCTCTTATCCACCTTAGCATTTGGATAAGAAATTATGCTATCATGAATGAAGAAGAC
>LPNX010056620.1:92173-191936 GCA_001517045.1 Pseudotsuga menziesii | reverse complement strand
ATGCATAAGAACTTGCCAGTATGAATATTCCTTATGAAATGTTTCTAACCATACAAATGCATTTGACTTGTAGGAAAGATCGTGTACATAATCGCCTACAAGCAAAGAAGAATGAAACTTGTTCCGGAGAACAAGTGACGACAGTTCAAAGATGAAAAATAATATGACGAATACAACGACATCATTGGTGCAGAATCTTCCAAGAAGAAAGGGAAGATCAGTTCAAGAAGAATGATGTCTAGGATGCAGTATTGATACATGAAGGGAAGTTCGTAGTTCCATCATGCAGTAGATGGAAACATCATGGGATACAAGGCAAGATTCGAAGAGACATTTGCAGCCAGTGGGAGTTGAGACACATGACAGGCAGAATCATGTGTGCAAATGAAAGAAGACCTTGTACAAGCTCAGAAGACACCCATGGGATAACACATACATGAGGAGCTTGATGAAGATCTGAACCTTTACTACAAGATTGATAGAGGATGACAAGCTCATAGATGGGTGCGAGATGAAATTTTGAAAAAGTTCAAGATAGAGGATCTTGATATCCAGTGATCCTAGATGGAGACATAGAAGATTAGTAGCATATGAAGCTACTTGTCACTCCGGTACAGAATGTTTCAGTGCATAGAGTACGGAAGATAGAGGGAGTATGATGCTTCAGAGGGAGTGACTGCAGAAGATCCTATGTTTCGACATGGTATGACAGGATGGACATATTATTGATGACAGGCTAGGCTTTACTAAGAGTAAAGTGGATTCCAGCCTTTGCCTCAAGGTTGAAGGTGAAAGACCAGTGATGCTACTGTTATGTGTCGACGCACTATTTTCTAGGCATGGAGGTGTGGACAAGGGAAGTATGCAGTAGAGATCCTGAATAGGTTCAGGATGATGGACTGCATGACCACACCTATGGCATCGAACCTGAAGTTGTTAAGTGATGCTTCATCAGAGACGGTTGATGCTACGATGTACCGTTAGATGATTGGGTCCTTGATGTACTTGACGAACATGAGACCAGATATTTGCTTTGCTGTGAACACCTTGAACCAGTTCCTAACAGATCTGAGACATGTTCACTCGACTGTTGCAAAGCATATCCTGAGGTACCTAAAGGGTACAATTGATTATGGGCTCAAGTACGATGCAAATCAGAAGATTAACCTGGAGGGTTATGTTGATTCAAATTGGGCAAGCAGTGCCATCGATAAGAAGAGCACTTCAGGGTGTTGCTTCAGTATGGGATCAGGTGTGATCTCTTGGTTTAGCAAGAAGCAATCTTGTGTGGCACTGAGTACAGCTGAAGCAGAGTATGTCACAACTTGTTCAACTAGTTGTGAGCCAATATGGCTACAAAAGCTATTGTCTGATTTATTTGATCTCCAGTTGGATGCTACTTGTATACATTGTGACAACCAGAGTTGCGTAAAGTTGTCAGAGAATCCAGTGTTCCATGTCAAGTCGAAGCATATCGAGATCAAGTATCACTATATCAGGGATATGGTGTAGAGGGGAGTAGTGAAGCTCCAGTATGTTGCGATGGAGGAACAGTTAGCTGATGTCTTGATGAAGCCATTGGCTAGGGTGAAGTTCGAGTACTTCAAGGAGAAGCTTGGTGTTCTGCAGATCGATATTTCCTCCAAGGGAAAATGATGAGTCCCATAGCCATTCTGACATGGTGAGAGGATTGGTTCCTTCCATGGTCAGATGTAAGGGCTGAGCCATTCTATCATGGTGAGAGGATTGGTTCCTTCCATGTCAGATATGAGTGCTGAGATCCATAGTCATTCTGACGAGTAGGTCAGATGTAAGGGCTGAGCCATTCTGTCATGGTGAGAGGATTGGTTCCTTCCATGTTAGATGTGAGTGCTGGCCATTTTGTCGAGTAGGACAGATGTAAGGGAAACTGCCATTCTGGGAATGGAGGCACCTGGTCAGTTACCAGGAAAACTCAGTCTAAGGTTGAGGGCCATTCTGATATGACTGTGAGATGTGTTCTCATATGATCAGATATGAGTGCATGGCCATTCTGATGTGATAGAGGGATGTGTTCCCACTTGATCAGATGTAAGGGCTGAGCCATTCTGTCATGGCTAAAGGATTAAGTTCCTTCCATGTCAGATGTGGGTGCTGGCCATTCCGACGAGCAGGTCGGATGTAAGGGCAACTTCCATTCTCTAGGATAATGGAGGCACCTGGTTAGTTACTAGGTAGCTCATTCTAGGACTGGGGGCCATTATGATATGACTGTAGGATTGGTTCCTACAAGATCATATATGAGTTCAAGCCCTTCCATCATTGTGAGCAGCATGTGTTCCCGCCTGGATGGATGTAAGTGCAGAGCCTTTTCATCATTGTGAGCAGGATGTGTTCCCACCTGGATGAATGTAAGTGCAGAAATCTTTCATCATTGTGAACAGGATGCATTCCAACCTAGATGAGAGTCTTTCATCATTGTGAGAAAGATGTGGTTCCGGCCTGGGTGGAAGAACAGAGATCTTCCATCATTGTGGTAGGATGTGGTTCCGACCTGGATGAAAGTACGAAAATCTTCCATCATTGTGGTAGGATGTGGTTCCAGCCTGGATGGAAGTACAAAACTCCTCCATCATTGTGAGCAGGATGTGGTTCCGGCCTGGATGGAAGAATAGAGATCTTCCATCATTGTGGTAGGATGTGGTTCCAGCCTGGATGGATGTGAGTGCTGTGCCTTTATGACGAGTAGGTCAGATATAAGTGCTGAAGAAGACCTACATGGAGGCTAGGCCTACAACCAACATGAAAAAGGGCTAGCTCTGTAGAACTTCCTGTGACGAGAAGAATCATGAGATAGCCCCCGTGATGATCTATATCGAGTGATGATCCAGATCCAGTGAAGATGATCCAGCAATGATGATCCAGATCGAGTGATGATCAAGATCCCATGATGATGTCCAATGATGATCTAGATCGAGTGATGATTTAGATCCAGCAGTGATGATCCAGATCGAGTGATGATCCAGATCTAGCAGTGATGATCCAGATCGAGTGATGATCCAGATCCAGCAGTAATGATCCAAATCCAGTGATGATCTAGATCCAGTGATGATGATCCAGTGATGTTCCAGATCGAGTATGATCCAGTGACGATGATCCAGATCTAGATGAAGATGACTTGAAGATGCAAATAATGAGAAGATCCAGAGAAGAAGACCAGTGATGAAAATTGTGTCTAGAGAATACCTTCCTAGTTAAGAGGGAGTGTTGATGTAATTGTAACTTAGGAATGTATTCACTTGTATTTCTTATCTATTGTAACATGATGTTCATTCCAGGATGTATACCCCGATGTTTATTCCGGGAAGTTTCTATAATGAGAAAGTCATGTCAAGTCATTGTGGGTAACCCTCCTATTGGTCAAGGATTAAATTCCCCATAGTTGTGGGGCCCTAGGGTTATTAGACTATCCTAGTGAAGTCGACCCTAGGTGAGTCATTGTAAGTTAGGGCAATAGTCCCCACCATTGTGTTAAGGATAAATCTCCTTGTTTGTTGGAGGAGACAAAGTCCCCACAAGTTGTGGGGCACTAGGGTTATTAGACACTCCTAGAGATGTCGGCTCTGGTAAGTAATTGTTAAGTGAGGCCGACATGATGGAGTGGGTTCCAAGTGAATGGATGAATATAAATAGAGAGTGAGTCTCTCTATTTAGGACACACACTCACTCATTGGAGTGCATGAGTGAGAGAGGAGAAGCTCTCTCAGTGTGAAAGGGAGAGACTGCTGATGTCGGGGGATCATCTTACTATTTTCTGGTTTTACCTTTAGTGTTGATTCTATCTCTGAGGAAGTTGAGGGGTTTTCTCCTTTATGGTTTCCCCGAGGAAAATTATTTGTGTCTCTTATCTCTTGTGTTGTGCTTGTGTTTTATTGTTGTGCATGTTATTCTCTCAGTTAAAGATCCTAAGATCATAATGGTAGCTTATATGATAAAAATCTAACATGAATTTGCCTTAATGTTCCTCTGTGAAGGTATTTTTTCTAGAACAGATGACTAACTAGGTGCTTTTTGTTAGAAAACAACGGCCATAATAGTTTTCCTCCCATTGCTATGTTGGGCATTCCTAGATCTTTAATTTGCAATCCTCCTTCAAGAAGTGGTATTTTTACTGTTTCCCAATTAACCATATGCATGCGGTTCTGGTTTCCTTTCCCACCTCTCCATAAGAAGTCTCTGAGTATTTTTGAAATCTGATTCATAATAGCTTTTGGCACCAGAAGTAAAGATGATTGATATATAGGAAGAGATGAGAGTACTGACTTAATCAGAGTGACATTTCCTGCCTTTGTAAGCTCGTGTCCTCCCCATGAAACAATCTTTGTTTTAATCTTGCTGATAATTTCCAGGCAAAGAGAAGGATTATTTTGCCCCAAAGTTAATGGTAAACCCAAATATTTGACCGTGTCCCAGTAGGCATGTCCTTCAATGCCCAAGATCTGAGATATTTTACCAACTTTGGATTGATCAACATTCCATTTATATACTACACTCTTACGATTATTGATGAGAGCCCCTGAAATAATACAAAAATGATGCATAATTTCAGAAAAAGCTCTTTCCATTTTTAAGGATGCTCCTCCCAAGAGTAGAGTGTCATCCGCAAAGAGGGCGTGGTTTGTAGCTTCAATTCCTACTGCTGCAGGAATGCCCGAAATGATACCATCAATTTGTCCTACTAATAGCTTCCTGCTTAGAGAATCGACCATAAGAATGTACAAAAATGGTGACAAAGGGCAACCATGTCGGAGGCCCCTGAAGGCTTGAAAGAAGTTTGCTAGTATACCATTTACTAATGGCACTATCCAAGGATTGTGAATGCATGCTTTTATCAAATTTAAAAGAGAAGAACTAAATCCAAAAGAATGAAGAACTGAGAAAAGAAAAGAGTGATTTACCCTGTCAAAGGCAGTTTCCATATCAAGTTTGATGAGCATGCCCTTCTCCTTCCGAAGGAAACTCGAATGCATAGCTTCCTGAACTTGTATAACATTATCCAGAATATGTCTCCCTTTTACAAACCCTCCTTGAAGAGGAGAGATCAACTTCTCAAGAAAAGGTTTAACTCTGTTTGCTAAGAGTTTAGAAAAGATTTTGTAGGTTGTATTGCATAGGGAGATAGGTCTAAATCTATCAAAGGAAGAAGGGTTGGTTCTTTAGGGATTAATGCAAGAAAGGTGGAATTTGTGCAACCACCCACTTTGGCTTTAATTTGGAAAGATTTTATCATTTGTAAGAGATCTTTCCTTATTACTGACCAGCATATTCGATAAAAGTGAGGAGAATCTGTCAAGGCCTGGAGATTTATCTGACTCCATGGACCAAATAACGTCAATAATTTCTTGCTCTGTAAAAGGCTTCATTGGCTCATTGTTTTCTGCCTCACTCACCAAGCTGGGGATGTTGGCCAAAAAATCAGAAGTAAGATCAAGATTTGAGGAGCCATCTTCCTTGTAAAGTTTCTGAAAATGAGTTTCATCCAGATGTTTGATTTGAGAGATTCCTTTTACCACTTCACCAGACTGAGAATAGATTTTTGAGATATGATTTTGAGAAATTCTAACTCTACATTGCTTGTGAAAGAAGGAGGTATTCCTATCTCCAGCTTTCAGCCAAGTAGTTCGAGATTTTAGTCTCCAATATTCTTCTTCTCGCTTGAAGGCTTGGAAAGAAATGAGTTGGGATTTTTGCTCTTTTTCTAGTAAAGATGGAGTTATTTCTTTTTCTTCCATTTCCAATTGTATTTTTTCCATTTTTGAAGGGCTTCTTTCCTTTCGCTGGTTGGATTTTTTTGAGTAAGTTTTACCCAATTCTTTAGCACAGCTTTGGTGTTTACAAGCTTCCTCTCCCAGACATAATTTGGAGATCCAATAACTGGAGTTTCCCAAGCCAAAGTGACAGTGCTCATTAATCCATCTCTGTCTTTCCACAATGGTCTAAATCCAAATGGAATGGGACCAAGGTCCTCTTCATCTTCAATCTACAATAAAATCGGTTTATGGTCTGAGGTGATTTTTGGCAGGATACTAGAGGAGATGATTGTTTTATCTGCCAGCAAGGAGCTATGTACAAGAAAATGGTCTAGTCTAGCAGAAATGTTAGTTGCTCCTATTATATTATTAGACCACGTAAACCTTCCTCTTTTGGGTTTGTAATCAATCAGCTCCCATGATAGAATGAATTTATCCACCCAATTCAGCATGGGATCTCTCCCATAGACACCGCCTACTTTTTCTTTTGCATTCAAAATTATATTTAAATCACCAGCAATTATAATATTTGAAAATGAGTTTGCATCGAGAAAGGCTTCCAGTGAGCTCCAACATTCTTTTTTTTCCTGTAAATTGACAAGCACATACAAATTAAAAAGGCAGATCACTTTCTTACTTGAAATGTGACATAGTTTGGTGAATAGCCAATGTTGCAAATTGTGGGAATTTTCCAGAATAAAATCATTTCCTATCCATAAAGTGGTTATTCCACCAGGAGTGCCTCTGGAACTCACTGCCTTACCAACATTTAGTTTCCAACTCTTGTTGCTAATGGAAAGTAAGCTTTCCTCATCGATTTTTGTCTCTTGGAGCATAATGACGTTTGGAGAAGCCATTCTTATAAGATCATTCATTGCTTCAACTTTTGTAGATTTGTCGAGCCCTCTGAAATTCCAAGAGACAAAATTCATTATTTGACGAAAGGAGTTGGGCCTCCTTTTGCAGGTCTTGCCCGGGTGTTCCTACTGATGGACATCTCTAAAGTTGTTTGACTTCCTTGCATCTTAAGACGTTTAGCTTCTTCTCCCGGACCATCTTGAGAGATTTCCGCCCTTTTTTGGATGACTTACCAAGAGGATCTTCATCTGATGAGCCAGAATTGTCCATAGGTTTCTTTTTTTTTGCCATTTCTGCATATTTAGGGGAATGTCCTTCCACAGGAGTGTTGAGTTCTGATTCAACATGACCTTTAACTTCTTCACTAGTTTGGATTTGAGTTTGGGGGACTTCTCCCTCTTCAAGTGCTGAAATTGATTGTTCTTCTGGAATGCTCAATACTTCAAAAGTGTTTTGTGTCATTGGTTCTTTCATAACTTCTCCATGTTCTTTCTGTCTAGAGGGGTTGTTGCTCGTCCCCATTTCTCCTTTTTGTCTCTTTTCTTTATTTCCTTGCTTTACTGAGCTAGATTTTTGAACTTGAGTCCATTGATCTCCTTGTTATTTAACAATTTCTTCTTCAACTTTTTTCTTGCAGGATCTGGCAAAATGTCCATAACCATGAAAAAATATGCACTTAAAGGGCAATTACTCATAGTCTAGCTCTTGTACATAGGTCCAATCTGCTATTGTCAGATTAATAGCTTCAGGTAATCCTACCTCCAAGTCCACTTCAACACAAATTTTGGCACAGGTATATTGATCTCGTCAGTCAGCCCTATCAATATATTTCCCCAAGGTGTTTCCAATAGCTTCTAGGGCACCCGGATTCCAGCAATGGAGAGGAAGCTGCAGCAACCTAACCTAGACAGGGACCGCTAATGGAACATCTTGGTTCGAATCAAATTCTGGAGACCATTTGTTCAAGTAGAGTCCCTGGGGACCCATGAAGTATGGCCCATTTCGGAAAATCAAATCTCTATCAACAGAATTTTCAAAGAGAAAAATATAATATCCCTTACTAATCAAATTGCTGCAGATACCTTTTGAGATAAGAGGTTTCCAATTCCGTTGAACCCACCCTATGATTGTCTTAGGGGAAGGCCAAAAACCTGTGAATTGACCAATGAGGCCCCAATCAACAATATTTAAAGCTGATTGACAAGTTTCCACTGGGAGAGCTACTGAAGGAATATTCTCAAGCTTCTTTACAAAAGTTTGATGAGTTTGGGTGAGTTTCCTCTTGCTTCCTACAGCTGCCAATCTCCTGAAGGCATTGAGGTCAGGGATAGGGGAGGAACCCCCTTCATCCACCATGACCTCAAAACAATCCACCAAAAGAAGACTCAAAAATCCAAATTCACCAACGCTGAGAAGAAGCAATCACTGCAAACACCCAAGAAAAGGATCATCCAACTCTTCTGAAGCACTAGGATCAGATTTAAACATAGCAATACCCTCCCAATGAGAGACCTGGAATCAGCTTGAGTTTCTTTTTGGGATAATAGAAAACCCTCTGCAGAGGATTCGGATAGATCTAACTTCTTCATGGCCTTAAGAGATCAAGAAGAGATCATCTGTAAGAAGCCACAACTATCACTCTTGCAAAGAGCCAGCGATCAATCAGAAGACTAGAATGCTCGAAGGAGAGGAGCTGGAAGAAGTCCAGGCTCCACAAACCAGAAGCTAGGGAAACCACGCAAAATTAAAAAAAAAAAATTTCTTGGAGCGAAAACTCTCGAGAGGAAATGTCATTTTAAAGATTATTGTTACAAACAAAATAGGTCATGATAAAAATTAGATTGGGTTATTGTATAGCCTTTTTATAATGTATTTTGTTAATATGTTAATGAAATAGGTTTTTTTAAGAGGAATTTACAAGGTCGTTTAGTCAGCATTCTTAACTCTGGCATTATGAAGTAAGGGTAAGGGAGTAGATCACTATCAAGGTCATACTAGGCTTTGAAAGATGTATTAAATTTTATAGAGATTCAATTTGGCTTTTTTTTGGAGTAGTCATTAGTTATTATTGTTAGTTCCTTAACTTCAATTTAGCATGGTTAATTGAGTATTTATTGAAAAATAGCATTTTGGTCTTTTTAGTAGCCGATAGTCATCATCATTAGTTCTTTAACTTCAATCCCTACCATGGTTAATTGAGTATTTATTAATTATGTTTAATTGAGTATTTAGTGAGGAATGATATCATGGTCTTTTTTGGAGTAGTTCTTAGTCATCATTGTTAGTTCTTAACCTCAACCCTTAACATGGTTAATTGAGTCTTTGTTAATTTAGTATTTATTGAGGAATGACATTTTGTTTAGAATAAGTTACTGTAGTTGTTTTGATAGATTTTTCTATAAAATACTATTAGATAAATATTTAATGGGTGAGTAGTAAAGTACAATCCACTAGACTTTCTTATAGGTAAGTGGGTGTGATATTAATTTAAGTTTGTTTTGCACATTTAAAATATATATACTTTAATAATAACAAATTTTAAACATTTTAACAAGATTACGTTATTTTTTAATTTTAAAAAAATAGATGTAGTCTAAATATTCTATGTACTTTCTTTCGAGCATATTTTTAGTCTTATTTTGTTTCAAGTATGGTTGGAAATCTTTAAAAAGTGTTAAAATCACATATATTACTTATGGAAATTGCATAACTTGGATGCCATGGGATATTTGAGGGTTTTGAATCTATTTATGGATTAAAAAACACAATTTAAACACTTCCAAATTCAAATTTTACTATAAAAAAATTACCTTATTCCGACCAAAACCCACCGTATATTACTCCATTTTTTTATGTTTTTACTTTGAGATGTTTATTTTCTTTTGGTCTTTTTGGCATGGCACTTAATAAGTTTGAACTAAGATGGATAGTTAATAAAGTATAATATCTTTTTTATAAGGGTTTTGTTCAATGCTTTATGGTAACAATGGAGCATATTTGAAGATAGTAATGAAATGTGAGGGATGAATAACATTACTTGTGCATATGGCATAAATAGATCAAAGTCTTTTTTAAGCTTTTTTTTAAGGTTTACAAAATGATATATTTATTTGGTACATGGGTGGTAGTTAAACATGTGAAGCATGCATATGGCACTATATTTTCACACATTTGTGAATAAAGACCAATATTTGAATTTTAGCATGGCCATGTGAATAATCACAAAACAACCCTATAAATGAACACGAAATATACATATTAAAACTCTTAAACATGTTTTATAGTGCAAACAAAAGTTCAATTATTCTCTCACCTTCCATCATAGTGAAATGAGAACCTATGTCATTTTTATCTTGCAAATGCTTACATACTAACTAATCGTTTTTTTGTTATTCACTAAGCCACAACTCAACTAGATATGCCTAAAATAGCAAAAATGCTCCAAGTTAAGCATAATTCCACTTGGGGCCCATCAATGCATGGTAAGATCAAGATAGGTTAACTAAGTCAACCTTATGTTGATAACTCCAATGCTTATTTTTTATCACAGAAAAGTTAATATTATGCATAATTAATTATTACATGTGCACAAAAACTAAATAATGTGCACACATAATTATGCACCAACATCCCTTGTAAGTTTCACTTGGAGTTGAGGGGAAGGAACATGAATTACATGTTATACCACTATAAGGACAACTTCCTTCGCCATAGCAAGGATTAAAGGTGAAGGAGCTTGGATTTAGGAAGTAGCTTGGCAAAAATATACATAACTTGATCCTTTGATTGACAAAATTACAAGTTAATAACCTAATCATGAATGAGTTGTTGTTGCATCGAGAGGCGCTCTACATCCCAGTATGAGGGAGATCTTGTAACGTTATGTGGAAGATCTTGTAACGTTTGTCGATATTATGTATTGATACTAGCAAAATAATAAAAAATAAAATTTTAATTATATAAAAATTTGAATTATTTCGCAAAAAAAAAATGTTGGCCTTGTCCTAAACAACCTATGGTTTTATTGTACATGGTTTAGGAGGGTCTTACAAATGGTTTTAAAACCATATGCAAGGCCTCCTCAACAACCCATGGTTTTATCGTATATGGTTTAGGAGGGCCTTGCAAATGGTTTTAAGACCATGTGCAAGTCCTCCTAAAAAACCCATGGTTTTAGGAGGGCCTTGCACATGGTTTTAAACCATGTATGGGGGGGATGTTGTAATGTTCGTTCCTAACAAAATAAAAAATAATAAAAAATATTATATGTCAGCCATAAATAATATTAAATATTAATAATAAAAATATTATATGTCGACCGTAAATAATATTAAATATTAATAATAAAAATATTATATGTCAACCTTAAATAAAAAGATGTGTCTTTTGGTTTGAATCAAATCAATAGATCCTTGAGTGCAATACTTAGGTTTGCACTTCTAGAGATTTGATCCTCTCGGCACTTCATAGAGCCTAGGATTTGCATCTATGTTGGTATGTAGTGCATGTGGACCTCAATACGTTTGGTGTGTTGGTGCTTAACCGAAATGTAAGCAATGAGGATGGTACTCTAATTTTCATACCAAATATTTGTAGGAAAATCTTGGGTAAAACCAAACTCTGTGAACAATCACTAAATCCAAAAACTTCTCAATCAATGTTAACAATGCCTTAATACTCTGCATTTGTATAGGAAAGAATAAGCTCATGCTGTTTTTTGCTGGACTAGGTGATGTGATTGAACCAAGGTTGAAAGTATAATTATAATTAGACTTCTCATCGTTAACATCACTTTTCAATCTGAATTTGTAAAACCCACTAAGGAAGAGGATACCTCTTTAGTATACTCAATGTGAAATTGATAGGTACCCTAAATGTAGCAAAGGATATGCTTTGCAATGTTTAATAGCTCAAATGAAGTTGGAGACTAAACCAACAACAAAGCGGATGTTTGGTTGGGGATGGGTTGAGTACAAAAGACTTCCTATCAATTGTCTATATAAAGTAGAATCAACCTTGGGGGTTGAATACTTAACAAAAAGTTTAACACCTCACTAAAAAGAAGAACATGTGGACTTATAGTCTTCCATGTGAAACTTGTGAAGAAGGTTAAGAACATACTTAAGCTACAAAACAATTACAAAGATCCTCTTTTGAGCTATTGGATTTGAAGACCAAGAATTAATGAAGAATGTCTAAGTCAAACATCTCAACAAAATCACATAGGTTGTGATGTGAAACGAGAAGATGGGAACAACATAAGGAGACATGGAAGTAAAAATTATGTTGAGTATGTGTAAATGAGGAGGTAGAAACCAAACAAAAAAAAATTCTACAATTTGCAATATAGTCGAAAATCAAGGAGATGTTGAATTTACTATCAAAGAATGAGAATTTACATTTTAGGAGGATCCATTGAGGGGTGCAACAAGGTTGCTTGAGAAAATGATGTGGACAACAAGCAAATGGTTGGGAATAGAGTTTGTATGGAAGATAGCCCTTGATGCAAAGTGAATGGAACCAATCCAGTTGAGTAGACAAACTCCATGATTTGATCCTATCATTACACCATCGACTCTAGTCATTGTAATTCCTTGGTTTAACCTCTTGGAAAATGGTGCACATGATGCACACTTTGTTGTCCCATATAACATTCAATCTAATGAATAATTTAATAGAATCTATTTATTTTTCCTTCATGTCAAAATTAAATATTTATGTCATGTCGATGCTTTGGTATTGAACAATCATAAGCTTTTGAACATGAGCTATAAGTGATTTAAAGCTCAAATATATTTTTTTAACTAAAATGTTTCCTCTTATTACTGATACAAGTGTAGATCCATCCTAATCATGGATCTATCATGCACAAAGTGGGGTCAAATGTTTTGAAGTGCAATATGTTGCAAACACTTAAGAAAAACTTTGTACCTCTATCATTTTCTATGATTAATAGATCTAAGATTTAGATGGATCCTTTTTTTCCAAGGAAAACCTCACATGATCCCCTCTCTTCCCCAAACTATTCAAATGGAGAGAACTTAATTATCACCCACAATAAGAACCGGTAACTTTGAGGGACTCAATTGGTTTTGAACATGTGGCATAAGGCCTACTCATTGGCAAAATACCTTGGGTAGATCATTCAACCATTGAGATAACCCTTAAGGAAGATATTGAGGTATATACATGCTAGTATATATATTTTGTTTCAATTGCAATATTTATATTATTATCTTTATTTTTGTTTATTTTTAAAGATTGACATATATTTATGTAAATGTTACCCACATTATAGACTAAGTTGTAGAATACACATCAAACCAATAAACAAGTATTATGCATTATTCATGCATTTTCTATACATTTTATTCGAATGTGTTTTGAGTGAACATTTCACTCAACTTTAAGGCACACGGAAATATACTGAATAAAGTCATATCGCTAAATAGGAAGGAAGGAAGGAAGGAAGGCTCTAATGGAACAGACTAGAACTGGAGGTTCCACTAAAGCTAGGGAGGTTTTTGTTTCTTCTTACCTGGTATTTTGCCTTCTTATCTGGCCCCTAATGCTTATGCATGGAGTCCTTCCTCTCACATAGAGGACTTAGTACCAACCTATAATATCTTGATTTTGACCCCATGGTATTAAAATTGTACATGATGTAAATATTGTTATTAAATCATGGTGAGGAGCTTAAGGCCAAGGCCTCGCCATCGATTTAGCATTTTATGTATCAAAAATTAAAATCGATGCATATGGTTTTCGTACTAGCCAGGCACAATATAAATTGAGACATCGTGTAAATATGCAATTTAATAAAATACCCACAACTAGCTATGCACTGCAACGGGAGATGGGGGCATGATTTCCACAAGGAATAAGGTGGGGGGATTATTCAAACCCTTGATCCAATAGGGTTAATCCAAATGTCAATGGGAGGACCCATAAACCCTCAACTACCCATTTTGTCCTATGCACTCAATCATTTAAATCTTCCAAGAGTTAGTTGAGGCAGTTAATGCCTTGGGAACTGAGAGATATGGCAGTCGATTTTGTGTATGGACCCGTGAAGTCTGGGAAACCATATTCTTTCTTATGGGGAAAGTAAACACTCAGAAATGTGTTCTCAATTTCATTTCATTCACTCACCCATGATTTTCATTCTCCTCACGCAGTGAGAGCTAGTAGGGGTTCGTTTCATGTTTTATGTTGGTTCCTTCATCCTTCCATGATTGAGAAATTTGTTCTGTGTTTCACCGTGTAAGAAAAGAACTAGGAGTGGAAGAGGATCAAAGTTGGCTTGATAAACCTAGTGAAGAGGGGAACCTCAAAGAAGATCCCAGGGGGTTGACTACTCTTCTATGCACACCTGTGAGAATACTAGAAGGGAAGGTATGGCCCAAGGGACTATGTAGCAAATAAGGGAATACTTCCTTGTGTTGGGTGTGTAGGTATTGTTGAGACCAAGCCAGGATAGATCTTGTGGAGGTACCCATAGCTTTGTGGTTGAGGTCATTAGCTTAGCGATTCTTCCTTTTTGCTACCTAAAGCCCGTAAACATTTTTCTCCATACCCAGTACTTGTGTTTCATTGTTATTTGTATCCTTGTTTTGGTATGAACTGTGAGTAATACTTAGGAGTGGAAGAGGCCCAGAATTGGCTTGATAAACCTAGTGAAGAGAGGAACCTCACAAAAAGATCAATAGGGGATGGCTAATCTTCTATGCACACCCAGGAGAACATTGGAAGGGAAGGTATGGCCTGAGCGACTGTGTAGCAGTGAAGGGAATACTTCCTTATGCTAGTTGTGTAGGTAGTGTGGAAGCCCAAGATAGATAGATCTTGTGCAGGTGTCCATAGCTCTGTGGTTGAGCTCACTAGCTTAGAAATTCTTCCTTTCCACAGCCTTAACGGCTTGATAAACCCAACTCTAGGTTGGCTTAGCTGAACCTTGGTGTGTATTTGGCTATGTGTGAGACCAGTGCCTTAAAGACCCAATAAACCCAACTGTAGGTTTCCTTGGATGAACCTTGGTGTGTATTTGGCTATGTGTGTGAGTCCACTGCCTTAGCATCCTGATAAACCCAATTGTAGATTGGCTTGGTTGAACCTTGGTGTGTATTTGGCTATATGTGTGAGACCACTTCCTTAGCATTCTGATAAACCCAATTACAGATTGGCGTGGCTGAACCTTGGTGTGTTTCTGGCTATGTATGAGCCTGATGTTCCCTATTTCCTTATAGAAATCATGCCTAGCTCAAGGGTGGAAGTTGTGTTGAGAGATTAATGAACACAATTGGCCTATGGTTGGGTGGAATGTTGCAATGACATAGCTAGTTGTGAGGAAGCTCATTTTCAAGATAAGCATTCTCTTGTATTAATTCTGCAATGTATTTGTTTAAGAATTATTATGAATGTATTGAATGCTTGTTAGAGGTTCAAGTAGAGATTACTTATGTTATATTTTCCTGCCCTATATATGTATGCATATGTCTTTTACTTCAAATGCATTTGTGTATGTTCATGGGGCTAGATGCCTAGTTATAGTGTCAAAATGCAACCATCTTAAGTGTTTCTATGCCCTGGAGTCTGCACGTAGAATGCGGAAAGTGGAAGGTGGAAGGCGAAAAAATAAACGGAAAATATAAGGCCAAAGTGGTTTTCCACACCCTGGAGTCCACCCGTGGAAGGCAGAAAGAGGAAGGCGAAAAAAGAAACAAAAAATATAAGGTCGAAGTGGTTTTTTGTAGCTCGGAATCCACCCTGTGAAATGCGGAAGGTGGAACAGAAGGCAAAAGGTGGAAGGAGGAACCCAAAGTATAGAGTAATACGAGATTTCCGCAACCTGAATTCTGCCCTGCGAAATGCGGAAGGTGGGAAGTAAGAAAGGAAAATAGAATGTAACAGGGGATTCCAAATTCCGGAATCCGCACTGCAGAAAGGTCTTGTTAAGTGTAGAAAGGTCTTTTCTAGTTGCAGAAAGGATCTGTTAGCTATGGAATGACTGTTACGATAGAAATTAAGCTAAGAACAAATGATTTAGGAGGATACGTAGCCCATGACTTGAATGAAAGAATTTTTTTTTATATGCATTTTAGTCAAAGCAGAGCGGGTACGTGACAGAGTGTTATCAAAGCAATGTAGTCGTGTCCTCTCCGATGATGAGAGGGGAGGCGACGTGATAGAGTGGTATCATAGTAGTGTAGTCACGCCCTCTCCGACGATGAGAGGGGAGGGGGCGTGACAGAGTGGTATCAGAGCTACGGGTTTCAACCCTATCGCCTTTTGGGAACATCTAGTTCCACCACATTATGGAAAACTTTGTTCTAACCATAAAATTTTGTTTGGAATAAATAGTTGCAGAGAGAAAACTGCAGCGAAATAGTCGTCAAGTAATTTATAAATTTTTTATATTATTGTGCAGCTAACAATTGTGTTTATGAAAACATTTTGTAGAATCCTAGTCAACTCAAAGGAAACATTCCAGATAGCGTAGTTTGGAAAGTTTGGTCTGGGTTGGCCTAAGATGATCATCTTAGATGATGCACATGATCCCTATGAGCCCGAGACAGATGCCATGGGATAAAACGTACAAGTTGGGAATGATGAAATGTAATCTAATGGGAGAAGAAATCAAGAGACTCCTCCATATATTGCAGCCACCATGAGGAGCCTAAGGGTGGAGTTGCAAAGTTTCAGAGAAGATAATGAAAGGATGATTAAAGTTCATGAAGAACAAAATCACATGAATGCAGCCATGCTACAGAGTTTGATAGACATCCAAAGGCAAATGAAATTTGGGCATTAGACAACAAATCCGGAAGGGAGTGGGATTGTTCAGGGATAAATTCCCGCAAGAGGACCAATGGGTCAAGAAGAGTTCCTAGAAATAGAACTCGTACTCTAGAAATATATTCTAGTGGACCCTCTGACTCTAAAGAATCCATTGGGGGTTCAAACTCTTCATCTCACGGGAGAAATAGGAAGAGGCATTACAAGAATAGTTCATATGGGGAATTTAAGAAGGAAAATCCTCCTGCATTTGATGGTGAGGTAAAATCTGGTCAAGAAACTGAATCTTGGCTTCTTGGGATGAGAAAGTAGTTCCAATTCCAAGACTACTCTAGAAATATGAAGGCAAGGATACACATATTCAACTTAAATGGAAGAGCATCTATATGGTGGGAGCACCTTAGGAAAGTGAAGAAGATCAATGAAAGAAGGATTGTGTGGAAACAGTTCAAGAAATATTTCAAGCTGAAGTACCTCTCTGATAGGTACTATAATGGTAAGATTAAAGAGTTCCATGAGCTGAAATTGGGACAATTGACCATGGAAGAATATGCAAACAAATTCTTGGAACTACTGAGGTATGTCAGGTATATTAGAGATGATAAGGTGAAAATTCATCTTTTTCTAAGTGGGATACCTCAGTCATATAAATATAGGATTGAATTTGATGAACCTCGAACTCTATAAGAGGAAATAAGGAAGGCCACGTATTTCTATGATTAAAACAAAAGCAAACCTAATTTCCATAAGGCATGGAAAGACAAGAAGAATTAGAAGTTTGACCAAAGAAAGAAAGGTTTCAAACCCTCTCACTTCTAAAATCAGCAAAGGCCACCATCACAAGCTGTGACTAAGCCAACCAGAATGATGGGAGACAAGCCAAGAGATCCAAATGAGCAAAGAGAACCACTCCAATGTTGGGGATGTGGAGGAAACCATATGTTTAGGAACCGTCTGCATCAGAATGGGAATGTAAGTCAAGTTCACAATATCCAAGGATCAGAGACTGTGGGTCAAGTGGCGGGGACCATCCCTAGAGTCTATGCAGCACTAGAGGACCTCCAGGCAGATCATCAATCAACTTTGGTTGAAGTTAATGGTAAGATTGCTAAGCAATATGTTTCTATCTTGATTGATCCTGGATCTACTCACAGTTATATCACCCCTAAAATTGTCAATATTTGTGCTTTTAAGAAATTAAAGCATAGTGAATCATGGTTATTTCAACTAGCCACTAGAACCAAGAGAAAAGTTAGTGAAATTGTAGAGAAATGTCCATTAGAGATGGATGAGCTATTCACTTATGCAAACCTAAATATTCTGCCACTTGGTTCCTATGATATTTTCGTTGGAATGGACTGGTTAGAAGCACGCCAGGTTAAACTTGACGGCTACAACAAGACATTTGAATGCATGGATGAAGAAGGAAACCAAAGGGTTATAAGAGGCATTCCAAAGGTGATTTATGTTAGGTAGGTTTCAGCAATGCAGTTGAAAAAGTTTTGTAGGAAAGGTTGTCGATTGTATGTAGCGCATGTTTTGGAGGCAATGGAAAATGAAACTCCTAAGTTGAAGGACTATAATGTATTGAAAGAATTCAGGGATATTTTTCCTGATGAGATTCCAGGACTTCCTTCAAAGAGAGACATTGATTTTACAATTGAACTTGTGTCGGGAGCTGCACCAGTGTCCAAGACACCCTATAGGATGAGCACACCAGAATTGCTAGAGCTAAAAATGCAATTACAAGAGTTGTTGGAAAATAAATATATCTGGTCGAGTGTGTCCCCGTGGGGAGCACCAGTTCTATTTGTGATAAAGAAAGATGGGACACTCATGTTATGTATTGACTACAAGCAGTTGAACAAAGTTACTGTGAAGAATAAATACCCATTACCTCAAATTGATGACCTTTTTTATCAAATGAGAGGAGCAAAGGTATTTTCTAAAATTGACTTGAGGTATGGTTACCATCAGGTAAGAATCAAAGAGGAAGATACCCATAAGACAACCTTTAGAACAAGGTATGGGCACTATGAGTTTGTGGTGGTACCATTTGGTGTCACAAATGCACCAGCTCCATTCATGTGTCTCATGAATAGTGTTTTTAGCAAGCATCTAGACAAGTTTGTTCTTGTCTTCCTAGATGACATTCTTATTTATTCTAAGAATGAAGAAGAGCATGGGGAACATTTGAGAATGGCATTGCAATTGCTAATGGGAGCATAAGCTGTATGCAAAGTTTAGCAAATGTGACTTTTATAAAGATAAAATTCATTATTTGGGTCACATTATCTCAGACGAATGAATATCTATGGACCCTGAGAAGATTGAGGCCATTATGAATTGGCCAACTCCAAGAAACGTGACAGATGTGAGATCCTTTATGGGACTTTCCGGGTACTATAGGAGGTTCATTGAAGGATTCTCCAAGGTCACACATTCAATCACTTCCTTGCAAAAGAAGGGGATAAATTTTGAATGGACACCAAGATGTGAGGAAAGCTTCCAATGGTTGAAGAATCTTCTTACGATGCACCAATTTTAAAAATTGCAGACCCAGAAAAAGACTTTGTGGTGTGTACTGATGCTTGCAATCAAGGAATTGGAGGAGTTCTTATGCAAGACAACCACGTGGTATGCTATGGGTCAAGAAAGTTAAAGGAGCATGAGAGGAGCTATGCTACTCATGATTTAGAACTTGCATCCATAGTACATGCTCTAAAGATGTGGAGGCATTACTTAATGGGAAGGAAATTTGAGAAAAGGATAGACCATTGTGGTCTGAAATACTTGTTTGATTAGCCAACTTTAAACTCTAGGAAAGCTATATGGTTGGAATTTTTGTGTGAATTTGATTTTGAAATCAAACATATAAAAGGAAAAAAAAACAAGGTGCCTGATGCACTCAGCAGAAAGGTACATGAAATGCATGTAATTGATTATTTATTGAGGAATGACATTTTGTTTAGTATAAGTTAGTGTAGTTGTTTTGATAGATTTTTCTATAAAATAATATTAGATAAATATTTAATGGGTGAGTAGTAAAGTACAATCCACTAGACTTTCTTATAAGTAAGTGGGTGTGATAAAATTTTTTCACTAAAATGAATATTGATTTTTTTTTTTTTTATTGATAAAGAATATTGAAGGGCCTTCACCCAATTACATCATTTAAAAAATATACATTTCCTGTTCTCCGAAAATTCTCAAATCAGAATTAGGGAATTTGATGCAACACACTAGGTTCATCATTCAGAATTAGCATTCCTTGAGGAAGAAGACATCCCTGATTTGCTTTAAGATCTGTCGACTTGTTCATTTCATGAAGAATGTGATAAGAGGAGACTGAGACACACTCAATTAGGAGGAAGTGCAGCCTTTGCATAGTCATGTTCAAGCTAAGATTGGTGAACTTTGTAGCAAAATTTAAAACTTTAATTATGATTTCTGAATCTCCAAATATTTGAATATTGTTATGCGCAGCTTTGTTGGCGAGTTGACAGGATTTTAGAAAAGCATATAATTTTGCTTGATTATTAGTGAGTTGACCCAATCCCCAACTGAAGCTGGATTGAAGCTTTCCTCCCTAATAGAAAATCAATCCACTTGCTCCAGCGTTCCCTAGATTTCCTTTTGACGCACCATCAAAGAAGATTGAAAATTTATTCTTCTTTTGCCACCAATCTAAGAAATATTTTTTCAAACTTCTTACCTACCAAAAAGGATTGATAACAGGCCTTCCAGAATTTAGTTGAATTTATCCACCTATGACAATCCAAGCCAATTATGTTCAACACTTAGTTTTTTGAGATCAAGATGATTTCCTACAAATTCCAAAATCATGGCCTTAGCTTTCATTGCTACATGTTCTAGTTTCTTGGCTTTGCTATTGAAGATCAAGTCATTTCTAGCTAACCAAATTTTCCACCAAAAGAATTTTGGGATGGCTTGCCAAATTTTCTGCCAATCATGACTTGTAGAAGAAATTCTAGGATACATATTCTGCCAATTTGTAAAAAGATTTACAGGTTCATTATTTGAAGGAGTTGAGACTGGCAACCCACTCAAGAGACACGCCCAAGATTTCTGAGTAAATTCACAATCGACAAAAATATGCTCTGAAGTTTATGAAGCCTGCTTAGAAAAACAACATCTGAATGGGCCAAAAAAGCCTCTTTTTAACACATTTTCACATGTTAGTGCTTGCTGGTGCATGAGGATCCAAGTAAAGAAATTAACCTTTGGTATACTTGGGGATTGCCACACTGATTTCCAAAACTTTTCACTGTGAGAAGAAGTCGGATTGGCTTGAAGAGACTTGTATCCAAGTGTTGCCATATAAATTCCTGTCGAGCCCTAGCCCCATGCGTCTTTGCAGGAAGAATTAATGGGATCCATACCATTCAATTTATTTAATAGAAGGATGAATTGGGAGTGAAGCAGAGAATACCATGACCTGGCAGTGCTGGGAACTCCCATGTTACCCAGTTTCTATCACGATCCCAAGAAGAAATGTCTGGTAATCATTGAAAACCTTTGCTAACCAACCAACATTTGATCTCAACGATAGTTGGATCAGATTTTAATGGATCGTGACCTTTAATCTTATCATCCCATAAAAAAATATTATTGTCATTTTCAGGAATCTGAAATAAATGCTTATTAAAAATATCGAAACCTTTTCTACAGAGATTCCAGATTATACTTCCTTTGGGATTATTTGACAATTGCAAATTCTGAAGAGATCCTTCATTGAGATATTTTTTCCAAAACATTTGGCTGAATGGATGTTTTTTATTGGAGAAAAGTTTCCACATCAGTTTACCTCCCATGGCTAGGTTAACCAATCCAGCATCTTTAATATACAGACCTCCTTCGATAACTGGTTTCTTAAAGGTATCCCAATTAACCAAGTGCAATCTACTTTGATTTCCTTTACTGCCTTGCCAAAGGAATTCTCTAATCAATTTGGATATCTGATCCATAATCGCTTTTGGAACAAGGAGTGAAGATCGATAAATCGGTAGAGATGAGAGAGTTGACTTGATTAAAACAAGTTTCCCTGCCATTGTAAGCCAATGACCACCCCATAAGGCAATCTTTGCTTTTAACTTGCTGATAATTTCCAGCCAAAGAGAAGGGTTGCTTTGACCCAGAGTTAGAGGAAGGCCCAAGTACTTGACCTTGTCCCAATTGACAAATCCATCAAAGCCTAAAATTTGAGAAATATTTGCAATAGTTGAGGGATCTGCATTCCAACCATACACAACGTTCTTCCAATTGTTGATAAGAGCCCTTGAGATAATACAAAAATGCTGCATAATTTTTTTAAATACTCTTTCCAAGCTCAACAAAGCCCCTCCCAAAAGCAACATATCATCCGCAAAAAGGACATGGTTAACAGATTATACTTCACTTGCTGATTTGATTCCCAGAATAATCCCAACATTTTTTTCTACAGTTAGCTTTCTACTCAAAGAATCAGCCATTAGAATATAAAGAAACGACGAGGGAGGACAACCCTGTCGAAGACCGCTGGAAGCTTGAAATAAATTAGCTGGTCTATCATTCACTAATGGTGCTATCCAAGGCTTATCAGTACAAGCTTTAATCAAATTTATAAAAGCAAAACTGAAACCACATGAGTTAAAAACTTTGTAAAGGAAGGAAATCTTTACCCTGTCAAAAGCATTTTCCATGTCAAGTTTTATTAACATGCCCTTCTCATTTCTGTTGAAACCGGAATGCATGGCTTCCTGAACTTGAATCACATTATCCAGGATGTGATGTCCTTTTACAAATCCACCTTGAAGAGGAGAGATCAAGTTTCCGAGAAGAGGTTTGATCCTGTTAGCTAAGAGTTTAGATAAGATTTTATAAGATGCATTACACAGAGAAATAGGTCTAAAACGATCAAAGGTGGAAGGTTTAACTTCTTTGGGAATTAAAGCAAGGAAGGTGGAGTTGGTACTTCCACCAACTTTGGCTTTAGACAGAAATGCTTTGATCATCCTTATAAGATATTTTCTGATAATAATCCAGCAAACTCTATAAAAATGTATGGAGAAACCGTCAGGTCCTGGAGCTTTATCCAGATCCATAGACCATATAACATCAATAATTTCTGCCTCTGAAAAGGGATTCATAAGCTCCCCATTATCTTCCACACTCACCAAAATAGGGACGTTGGAAAGAAATTATGAGGTTAATTCGGAATCAATAGCTCCATCCTCTCTAAATAAGCTCTGAAAATGAACTTCAGCTGCTTGCTTGAGTTTAGAAATACCTTTGAAAGATTCACCAGATGAAGATGAGATTTTCGAAATGTGGTTGTGAGAAAGTCTGGCTCTATACTGCTTATGGAAAAAAGAGGTATTTTTATCTCTTGAATTTAGCCATAAACTACGATATTTCAATCACCTGAATTCCTCTTCCTTCCTAAAAGCTCTGAAAGAATTAAACTAAGCTTTTTGTTCTTTAACCAGAATGGCAGGGGTGATCTCAGATTCCTCCATTTCCAACTGAATCTCTTCCAATCGAGCCAGGGCCTAAATTATATCGTTGGAAGCAGATTGGAGAGATTGCTTAATACAATCCTTTAGCGTAGACTTGGTATTTTCCAATTTCCTCTCCCACACAAAATTAGGAGATCTAATAACCAGAATACTCCACACGTTGATGACAGTGGCCAAAAAGCCATCTCTATCAATCCACAAGGGACTGAACCAAAAAGGGATGGGTCCAAGGTCTTCATCATCCACAAGTTGCAGCAAGATAGCTTTGTGATCCAAAGAGAGTTTTGGCAATGCTAGTGGAAATGATTTTATTTTCCATTAATAAAGAACTCTGAAGTAGAAATTGGTCAAGTATGGCAGAGATATTGGTAGCTCCAATACGGTTATTACTCCACGTATAGCGACCTCTTTTTGGTTTGAAGCCGATCAAATCCCAATTTGAGATGAGACGCTCCAATATTTTAAGCATGGGATCACTCCCGCAAACTCCACCTTTTTTCTCTTTAAGGGCCAAAGTGATATTTAAATCACTAGCCACTAAAATGTTTGAAAGATTGCTTGCTACTAGAAACTCTACCAAAGAATTCTAGCATTCTCTTTTCTCTTGAGAATTAACAGGAACGTATAAATTGAAAATGGCAAGAGATATCTTACTTGAGGTATGTCGAAGCTCAGTGAATATCCAATGATGCATAGCAAAAGAATTTTCCAGTGAAAAGAGGTCCTCTTTCCATAGCATTGCAAGCCCACTGGATGAGCCTCGAGCACTCACAACCTTTCTTGCATTCTTTTTCCAATTCTGTTTGCTTAAGGAAATAATATTGCCCTCTTCAATTTTTGTCTCTTGGAGTAGAAGAACATCAAGGGAGGCCATTCTTAAAAGGTCTTTAACAGCTTCAACTTTCAAAGAATTTCCCATCCCCCTGTAATTCCAAGAGACGATGTTCATTATTTACTGCCGGAAGGGAGAGGGCCTCCTTTGGAAGGTCTAGCCCGAGTATTTCTGCTGATTGACATCTCTATAGTTGCTTGAATTCCTTACATCTTAAGATGTTTGACTTCTTCCTCCCGAATAGTCTTATGAGATTTACACCCTTATTTGGAAGACTTCTCAAGGGGATCTTCATTGGATGAATCAGAATTGTCCATAGGTTTCTTTTTTTTTTGCCATTTATGCATATGTGGGAGAATGTCCTTCTGCGGAATTGCCAAGATCTGGCTCAATTGGACCTTTAGCTTCTTCACTAGTCTGAATTTGAGGTTGAGGGACTTCTCCCTGTTCAAGCACCGAGAACCCTTGATCTTCTGGGATGCTCAAAAGTGGCTCAAAACTTCAAAGTTATTTTGATATTATATTACCTTCATAGTTGCTCCATTTTCTTTCTAGTTTTTCCCGGAGGGATTTCTACCCATCCCCATTTCTCCTCTTTGTCCCTTAACTTTGTTTCCTTGCTTTATTGAACTAGTTTTTGAACTAGGGTCCATTGATCTCCCTTCTCTTTGACAGCCTCTTCCTCAATTTTTTTCTTACAAGATTTGGAAAAATGCCCATAACCATGAAAAAATCAGCACTTAAAGGGAAATTGCTCATAATCTAACTCTTACACATGTGACCAATCTGATACAGTCAAATTAATAGCTTCAGGAAGCGCTACCTCCAATTCCACTTCAACACATATTTTGGCACAAGTATATCGATCTCTTCTTTCAGCCCTGTCAATATATTTCCCCAAAGTGTTTCCTATGGCTTCTAGAGAACCTGAATTCCAACAATGGAGAGGAAGATGCAGCAACCTAACCCAAACAGGAATAGCAGAAGGGACATCTTGATTCAGATCAAATTCTAGAGTCCACTTGTTTAGGTAGAGCCTTCGAGGACCCATGAAATATGGCCCGTTTATAAATATTAAGTCTCTATCTGCTGAGTTTTCAAAAATAAATACATAGTATCCCTTACCTATCAAATTGCAGCATATGCCTTCAAAGATAAGAGGTTTCCAATTCCTTTGAATCCACCCTTCAATTGCTTTGGGGGAAGGCCAAATCCTAGTGAACTTTCCAATGAGGCCCTGGTAAGATAAATTAATGGTTGTACGGCATGTTTGATCCACAGGAATATCCACCGTAGGGATATTGTCAAGCTTCTTGACGAAAGACTGTTGGTTTTGGTTGAGTTTTTGCTTGCTTCCTGAAGCAACCAGTCTTCTGAAGGCATTGAGATCAGGGGAAGGGGAGGATCCCCCTCCAGCCGCCATGACCTCAAAACAAATGGTCACAAGGATTCCCGGGAACTTAAGGACTTGTAGCCAAGGAAGAAACCCAACAACCAAGGACAACTCATGAGAAGAAGCAACCCTGTAGACAATAGAACTCCTTCATAAAACTCCTCCACAGAGAAGACAAAAATATTCTTGAAGAAAGGGTGCTGAACAGAACTACAATCCAAATTAAAACTCCTTCACACAAGCAACCTCCTTCACAGAGAAGATATATCTTCTTGAAGCTGATAAGAACTGTAAGAACAAAGTCAAACTCCAGATGCAAAGGACAGCTCAGAGTAGCCAAGTAAAATGAGATAGCCTCCTAGCAGAGAGATCGGAAGATCTCTCATGATCTACTTCCTTCTCGAAAACCACTAAGAAGGATGCTTGAATGGAGGGCACATCGCAGAAGAGAACACTCCCTACAATGGAAACACGAAAACACTCTCCACCTGCAATGAAAACACTTCCTCTAGAGGCCGATCCGTCTACAAACTGCTAGCAATGGAACCAGAGGTTCATCACCATTCAAGAAATTGAAAAATTTTCTTGGAGCCAAAATCGTCGTTCATCAATGATCTTCAACAAAGTGTTTTTTGGGTGTGATATTGATTTAAGTTTGTTTTACACATTTAAAATATATATACTTTAATAATAACAAATTTTATTCATTTTAATAAGATTGCCTTATTTTTTAATTTAAAAAAAATTAGATGTAGTCTAAATATTCTACGTTTTCAACTTTCTTTCGAGCATATTTTTAGTCTTATTTTGTTAGTTGGAAATATTTAAAAAAGTGTTAGAATCACATATATTAGTTATGGAAATTGCATAACTTGGGTGTCCTAGGATATTTGAGGGTTTTGAATCTATTTATGGATTAAAAAACACAAGTTAAACACTTCCAAATTCAAATTTTACTATAAAAAAAATTACCTTATTCCGACCAAAACTCACCGTAGACTACTCCAATTTTTTATGTTTTTACTTTGAGATATTTATTTACTCTTTTTGTCTTTTTGTCATGGCACTTAATAAGTTTGAACTAAGATGGAAAGTTAATAAAGTATAATATCTTTTATAAGGGTTTTGTTCAATGCTTTATGGTAACAATGGAGCATACTATGAAGATAGTAATGAAATTTGAGGGATGAATAACATTACTTGTGCATACACATAAATATATCAATGTCCTTTTTATGCTTTTTATTTAAGGTTTACAAAATGATATATTTATTTTGTACATGGGTGGTAGTTGAACATGTGAAGCATGCATATGGCATTATATTTTCACACATATGTGAATTAAGACCAGTATTTGAATTTTAACATGGCCACATGAATAATCACAAAACAACCCTATAAATGAACACCAAATATACATAGTAAAACTCTTAAACATGTTTTATAGTGCAAACAAAAGTTCAATTATTCTCTCACCTTCCATCATAGTGAAATGAGAACCTATGTCATTTTTATCTTGCAAATGCTTACATTCTAACTACTCATTTTTTTGTTATTCACTAAGCCACAACTCAACTAGATATGCCTAAAATAGCCAAAATGATCCAAGTTAAGCATAATTCCACTTGGGGTCCATCAATGCATGGTAAGATCAATATAGGTTAACTAAGCCAACCTTATCTTGATAACTCCAATGCATATTTTTTATCACTGCAAAGTTAATATTATGCATAGTTAATTATTAGATGTGCACAAAAATTAAATAATGTGCACACATAATTACGCACCAACATCCCTTGTAAGTTTCACTTGGAGTTGAGGGGAAGGAAGATGAATTACATGTTATACCACTCTAATGACAACTTCCTTCACCATAGCAAGGAACAAAGGTGAAGGAGCTTGGCTTTAGGGAGTGGCTTGGCAAAAATTTATATAACTTGATCCTTTGACCAACAATATTACAAGTTAATAAACTAATCATGAATGAGTTGTTGTATGTAGTGCATATGGACCTCAATACTTTTGGTGTGTTGGTGCTCAACCGGAATGGAACCAATGAGGATGGTACTCTAAATTCCACACCAAATATTTGTAGGAAAATCTTGGGTAAAACCAAACTCTGTGAACAATAACTAAATCCAAAAACTTGATCAATGTTAGCAATGCCTTAATACTCTACCTTTGTATAGGGAAGAATAAGCTCATGCTGCTTTTTGTTGGACTAGGTGATGTGAATGAAACAAGGTTGAAAGTGTAATTATAGTTAGACTTCTCATCGTTAACATCACTTTTCAATCTCAATTTGTAAAATCCACTAAGGAAGAGGAGACCCATTTAGTATACTCAATCTAAAATTGATAGGTACCCTAAATGTAGCAAAGGATATGATTTGCAATGTTTTAATAGCTCACATGAAGAACCTACATGAAGTTGGAGACTAAACCAACAAGAAACCGAATGTTTGGTTGGGGATGGGTTGAGTACAAAAGACTTCCTATCAATTGTCTATATAAAGTAGAATCAACCTTGGGGTTGAATACTTAACAAAAAAAACGAACACCTCACTAAAAAGGAGAACATGTGGACTTATGGTCTTCCATGTGAAGCTTGTGAAGAAGGTTAAGAGCATGCTTAAGCTACAAAACAATTACAAAGATCCTCTTTTGAGTTATTGGATTTGAAGACCAAGAATTAATGAAGAAGGTCTAAGTCAAACATCTCAACCAAATCACATAGGTTGTGATGTGAAATGGGAAGATGGGAACAACCTAAGGAGGAGTGGAAGTAAAATTTATGTTCAGTACGTGGAAACGAGGAGGTAGAAACCAAGAAACACGTTTTCCTACAATTTTCATTATAGTCGGAAACCAAGGAGATGTTGGATTTACTATCAAAGAATGAGAATTTACATTTTAAAAGGATCCATTGAGGGGTGCAACAAGGTTGGTTGAGAAAATGATGTGGACAACAAGCAAATGGTTGGGAACAGATTTTGTATGGAAGATAGCCCTTGATGCAAAGTGAAGGGGACCAATCCAGTTGAGTAGACAAACTCCATGATTTGATCCTACCATTACACCATCGACTCTAGTCATTGTAATTCCTTGGTTTAACCTCTTGGAAAATGGTGCACATGACGCACACTTTTTTGTCCCATATAGCATTCAATCTGATTAATAATTTAATAGAATCTATTTATTTTTCCTTCATGTCAAAAATCAATATTTATGTCATGTTGATGCTTTGGTATTGATCAATCATAAGCTTTTGAACATGAGCTATAAGTGATTTAAATCTTAAATAGTTTTTTTTTAACTAAAATATTCCCTCTTGTTACTGATACAAGTGTAGATCCATTCTAATAATGGATCTATCATGGACAAAGTGGGGTCAAATGTTTTGAAGTGCAATATGTTGCAAACAGTTAAGAAAAACTTTGTACCTCTATCATTTTCTATTATTGATGGATCTAAGATTTAGGTGGATCTTTTTTTTCCAAGGAAAACCTCACATGATCTCCTCTCTTCCCCAAACCATTCAAATGGAGGGAATATTAATTATAACCCACAATAACAACGAGTAACTTTGAGGGACTCATTGGAAAAATGCCTTGGGTAGATCATTCAACCATTGAGATAAGCCTTACGGAAGAGATTGAGGTATATAAATGCTAGTATATAGATTTTTTTCCATATTCAATATTTATATTATTATCTTTATTTTTATTTATTTTTAAAGATTGACATATATTTATGTAAATGTTACCCACATTATAGACTAAGTTGTAGAAACACATCAAACCAATAAACAAGTATTATGCATTATTCACGAGTTTTCTACACATTTTATTCGAATGTGTTTTCAGTGAGCATTTCACTCAACTTTAAGGCACAAGGAAATAAACTGATAAAAGCCATATCACTAAATAGGAAGGAAGGAAGGAAAGAAGTTTCTAATGGAATAGACTGGAACTGGAGGTTCCGCTGAAGCTTGGGAGGTTTTTGTTTCTTCTTACCCGATATTTGTATTCTTATCTGGCCCCTAATGCTTTTACATGTAGTCCTTCCTCTCACGCAGAGGACTTAGTACCAACCATGGAAAAAAAGTGGGAACAATTGTTGGTTTTTAACCTGGTCTTTTATGGGGATTTGTTTTACTTATTAGTTTTTTACCCTTTACAGAGGCTCCTATGTCCTCTTCCTTGGGTATCTCGATTTTTTCGAGTCTTCCTGGGTTCCTCCCGGGTTCTTGGGTTGTGTTTTACTTATTTTTTCCGAGCTGAGTGTTACCTTAGCTTGTGGGTCTCCTCTCTGGTGGAATGTACGGGATTTACTGATTGATTGAGTCATTTTTTTACTTTAGGGTTTTTTGAGGTGTCTTTTCCGGGTTTATTGTATTTCTTGGTTGACTCTTCCCTTTCTGTTGTCGATTTGTCTATACCTATCTACCTTAAATTCTTTTAAGGTACTTTAGGTGGGAAGCACGTGGTTCTAAATACTATTTGAAAAGAGGTTACAACTGCCTTTTATTGTTTAGGGTATGTATTGTTTCTGGGTTTTTTTTGTCGAAATATGACCTGGTGTTTTTTTCTAATACCATTCAAATGGCGGGTTCAAAAACTATTGAGTGGGTGACTGAACCAGTTTTGAAACCACCTTTGTGTTTTAAATATTAGAGGATGATAAAAGCGGCCAAAGATCTGGAGGCCAAACACAACTTTGTCCTTAGTCAATAAGTCCATATGGAAAAGGTCAAGGTACTGTGCAATAGAGAACTGGTCATCAGGATAGAGTATTGCAAGATGGAGAAGGATACCTGGGTGGAGTGGGAAACTTTTAACTGGAATCCATTACTTGATTATGTGCCGACGGTAAGTCATCTTGCGAATGGATGGCTTGTTTTTCTTTTTCTTGATGGTAAAGATGCTACCATGATTCTTAATTCAATCTGGACCATTCACAATGGCTCTCTGGTACTGAGTCAGTGGCATGTGGGTTTTGACCCTACTCATGAAAGGGTGGTGAAGCGACATCTGTGCGTTCTTCTTCCTGCATTGCCTTTACCTCTTTGGAGTAGTGACGTCCTTATCGATATAGCAAATTCCCTAGGTAGATTTGTGGTCGTGGAGGAAAACTTCCTGCACAACTTTGATAAGCACATGGCATGTGTCTTTGTCAAGTTGGACGTATCATATGGCATGCCTCTATATATTGATATTCACTACAATGAAGAAGTGTATACACAAAGGCCAGACTATCAAAATGTCCCTTTTTCGCTATCACTTATGCCACGAGACTGGGCACCTCAGGCACAAATGTCCCTCACTGCTTCATGGCGATTCTCTATCATCAGACGGCTCAAATAAGGTCGTGAAGGAATCTAGAAAAAATCTACTCTCTAACCATATCATCAAGGTCCCCTCCTCATCACCCCCTACTGTTGTTCAGGAATACACACCCTTGTAACCTAGGGTTACCAACTTACTTCTAAAACTTGCAGACAATTATCTTTAGCTAAGTACAAAAAGGAAATAGGAAGAAATATTGGACTCACCTGATTATCGATGGTTGATCCAAGCTTGATCTTCTTCCGCTCTGCTTCTCTCCAAAGCTTTTAGGGATGTACCTCCTTCACCTGCAAAGAGCATATTATCCAAGTACAATCTTATACATGTA
Organism: Pseudotsuga menziesii; assembly: GCA_001517045.1. NCBI lineage: Eukaryota > Viridiplantae > Streptophyta > Pinopsida > Pinales > Pinaceae > Pseudotsuga > Pseudotsuga menziesii. The sequence goes on along the minus strand of LPNX010056620.1, from coordinate 161,076 downwards.
TATATGACATGTTAGATAAACAACATATATAGTGCTTAATCAAATATATTCATCAACCCTAATATATGAAAGAGACTCAACACAATGTTGGAAGAAGAATTCTCTTTATTAACAATTAGTGAATGAGATAAGTGTACAACCCAGCGCCTGAGACCAGGATTCCTCTGCAACCAAAGGACTCTGAGTTCTGCTACTCCAAGACTTCTGAAGATATACCACTAGCATAACTTTGCTCTCCAAAATTGATTGATTAATGCCCTCCCCAAAGCCTCTATTTATACTTTCGGAAATAGAGTAGTTTCGAAGGTTGAGGAGGTTGAGACAGTTGAGATGGTTAATGATTAGGGCTCAACTAATCTCCATTAATCGTGATTTATATTTTTTAATGTCGAATAGAGGTGTACGTGACTATTAACATAGGAAACCCGCGTATGATACACGAGTTTCTTAAAGGAAACCTGCGTATAGATCTGTACGCGAGTTGCAATGGGAATAGTCACGTACAGTACACGAGTTGTCAATAGGAATAGTCGCATATGTATGCATGTTTCAATGAAGATAGTTGTGTACGACAATCAACACTTAGAAAAATAATATGGCATGCTAGTTGAAAAGTGAATGCATCTCATGCCATGCCCATCTATAGTGTTTTGGCAAACTTCAATCCTAAAATGTCCTTTTGTGTACCAACTTAGGGAATGTCGGTACTCGAACAGAGAAGTGCCATTTGGGTTGATAACAGATGCCCCCTAATGTGTGAGGTCAGAGGGAAGTGATGCCTGAAATAAATTATAATCATTATCTTTGGAGAACTCAGAAGTCCAATGGAGTAGAGGTAGTACCTGAAACAAATACATAATAATGTCATATACAAAGTCATATCTAAGGATGCTATGTTCAATATACTGGAACACTAGCTCCTTTACAATATTTGAGTACATCATATAGTACGGGTACAAGACCATGTATATTACAAAGGTGGATCGAAGCCACAATATACAATAATGATAAGTCTTCAAAAATCTGGAAGCTGTGTAAGTAACCACAACATAATCTTGCGCAACTTAGTCCATGGATGTGAAACTAAGGTCTTCATAAACAATCCCAAAGAACCAGTACAATCCAAGCCATGTGAATAGATGTTATTGAAGTCGAACATGGAGCGGATTCAATAGATTGTCAATCAATAGGTGATAATCGACAACTGAAGCCAAGGAATTCACCAATAATGAAAGTGAATCCTGAGGTACGATCGTCAAAACTCTAGGTCTTCGTCGTCAAGAAGTACTAATGTAGAACCATACTGTGATAAGGAAGGCAATAGATCCTCCAACAGATCACACGAGTGACTAGGAAATTGGTAAAGGAAAGGAGACACAAGTAGTAACAGATACAACAATGATGGAATCATGATCTAGATCAGACACGGGGTTAAGTCCTTGAATAGTGAGCACGACACAGAGATGACCCAAGGCATATTTTAACTTTACAGATAGTACAACTAGACTTATCTGTCATGTAGGAGACATGATTAGATTCCCCTGGTAGAACTGACAAGAAGAGGAGTAAGAAACTCAAAGTAATAGCTGAACTGAAAGTGAACACTAAGACATGAGTATCGGAAAAAACTGAGAGTGCTATATTCAAGGAGGACATGTTGCCACTAACTGAGAACCAAAAGAAAACTTTTTCCTTACCTTCCCTGTTAAATTTTAACGAGTCCGGGAAATTCAACTCGAATCTCTCTTCATTTTTTGACAAGCTTGAAGAGAAGAGGGAATAATGCTTGATAGTGTCACTAATTTATGGATTTTATGAGCCCAAACTAGTACATGCTCAGTTGGTGTTTTCACATTTTAGAGAGTCTGAAAACTCCAAAGAAGACTCCAGGGGGGTCCTTTTTCGTCCAATTTAGTTTCCTAAGGCCGGAAAAGTATAAAACATACCACAGAAGAACTCTCTTAACTTCCATAGAAGAAAAGGTGAACCTTTTTTGTACTTAGTCAGGGAGGTCTGGAAAAGGTTAAATTACCACCTACTCAGTGCTCCTTTGAGAGCATCATATAGCTTGAGTTTTACGAGTGTGAAGGAAAGCAAGATCACTCGGAAAGATCCATTTGAGTACGAGAAATGGGGCTTACAACAATAAACTCGATGCTTTGTTCTTGGTGTTTAACGAGCATGACAAAGACATAAAGTACACTCAGAATCTTTTTCATGTTTAGGTCTAGAGCACGAAAAAGAGAAAACTGAGCTCACACTGGATGTTCCTTTTCCGTAAATTTAGTCCCTCAGGTCCAGAAAAGTGATAAACCTATACTTGAGAATACTCTTCTCAATTCCGTAGAAAAGAGAGTGATCCTTTCTCGTATTATTCCATATGGTCCGAGAAAGAGATAACCTATCACCAATCTGGATGCCCATTCACGTATTCTTAACGAGCTTGAACGGACAAGTTTACTTGGCAGTCAAGTCTATATTAAGGAGTTAGACCCAGGCCTAAAGAAATTCCATAAGGGTGGGGAGTCCTATAAAGGGATAGCTTGTAAAAAGAGACCAAAATGAGGCTCAATTTGGTGTGAAAAATAGCTAAAAATATTCCCCTGAACCTAAGACAGTTGTAGCATGAGTATCGAAAAACAAAATAGGTTCTAAATAAGGATACTCATGGGAGGAAATCCCTATCCATGGAAGAACAATGGTAAAGACAAGGAGCTAATGGTTAAAAATACCATAGTCTGTGGCCAAAATGTTAATGCTAGGTTTAAGATGGAGTAGGTATAAATGCAGAATGCATGTGAAACGACAAAAAACCATCCTATATAAGCAAAAACACCTTAAAAACGATGATAAACCTGTTACATGGAAAAACAAATATGGTATTAGTTTTAAAAATTATGAACTATAGGGAAAAAACCCACTTGAAAAATAAATTTTCTATAAATAGTTCAAAATATAAATAAAAACTCACCATTTGATTTTTTAACCAAAAAAGACAAGTTTTCACCTCTACCTTTGATTGCTCAGTGTGGACGATCCGGTGGACCATTCCCAAAATCTGCAAGTGTCAGGTAAAACTACACTCCATGCTCTTTCATTTGATCCAAGCAATTGTCAAAATTGAGCCCTAATTTCATGTTTTTAAACGCCTTCAAAACAACAACGCTGTGTACGCAGGTTTGGTATATTAAAAGTTGTGTACACTCGTTCTGTACACGGGTTTCCTGAAAGACAGTCGTGTACAATATGTGGCTTGCCTTAAAAGACAGTCGCATATGTTGCGTGAGGTAAAAAAAGAATATGTAGGGTCAAAATTTTCAAATTTTGTATGAAACTAAAGGTTTGCAATTGCTTGTTTATTAGGTTGAAAGATGGTGCTTGAGTGGAGGGAGCGAGAACATGAATACATGGACCAAGAAGCTCTTCAAGATTCCCCCACAGTGAATGTTTTACGTCAAAGTGGGTTATTGAAGTTTTTCTGTACGTCACCTATGCGGGCCAATGTCCACCTCTTGGAGTTCTTGATAAATTATTGGGATCATGATTTGGGCATGTTTGACCTTCAAGGTGAGTATTTGGAGATTACTTCATAGGATGTCTATTTCATTACTGGTTTATCACGATGGGGAGCTCTGGTAAACTTGGAAGGCACCGATAGAGGCAGTGACCCTCTAAGTGTACAGAACTATATTGATATATACTGCAAGACAGGCACGCAAAAGAGGGGTAGTTGCATACCTATTGTTCACATTCGCAAATTTCCTTTACAGGTGTTGACGAGCACTATAGTGAGGGTTGCAGGGTCATCATCACTTCACCTTGCAACTCAGAATCAGATGAGACTAGCAGTAGATTGTAGTTAGGGAGCCCTATATGACTGGTGCTCAGGAGTGATCCCGATAATAAGAAAACAGCTCTCTGACTACAAAAGAGGCAGGAAGAAATTTTTTGGTTATTCCATCATACTAGTAGCCTTCTTCTTTGAGAGAGTGTCGGGATTGAGTCCTCAGTACCCTTTCCAATTCGTTCTCCTCGTCAGCATAGGATGAGTAGATGGGGATATATCTTCCTCTGCCAGGGAGGTGGTGGCTCAGTCCAGAGTGTCTATGATGACGATTTCTACTTTTGGTGGGAGTGACAGTTGCTAGCCTTGGAGCAGTTTCCATATGCTGGAATGGATTTTCGTGGTGATATTGACCTTGTCCTCCCTCCAGGAGGAGCATGGGGAGAGTTAGGTAATTTTTAGTTTCAAAATTTTTAAATTTTTTATGAATTTTAAATATAGAGATATATACATATGTATAAGAGTTCTAATCCTTTTAAAATGTCAAAATGCAGATATTGGACCCGTCTGCCCTGAAGGGCATCCACGCATGTATGTGCGTCCTGTCTTGGGAGAAGACCAGGGCTTAATTAGGGTTCTTGAGGGGAAGCTGGCCAGGCTTACCCAAAGAGTACCTACCTTACGGATTGAGCACATCCTAGCCATCATGCAGGAGTTAGTGGTTGTGTACCACCTGTTTGGATACGCCTTCTAAGGTGAGTAGCCAGAGAAGTACTGGTATATATAGATGTTGTTGAGGCTGCTGAAGCCGAGGAGGCTGAAGAAGCCTGAGTGCAGGGTGATCGGGGGGACCAGGGTGGTCCAGCTTAGATCTAGGAGCATTTTATGGACTTTGATCCATGTTTTGTATATTTTTTGTATATTATACAATTATGACTGGATCTGAGGATCAAAGACTGGACCTATCTATATGGACATATATTCACACACACACACACACACACACACACACACACACACACACACACATATATATATATTTTGCTGGCTTATTTACAAATGTTTTTTATGTGTTTGCTGTATACTTTTAAGTAAAATGTGTTAAATTCCAATCCAAGATGTAATTTGTGTATGCATCAGTTAATGATTTTTGATTTCTTGAATTATGATTGAATGTAGTGAACTCAAAATTTCTTTCCAATAACCTAACTTGCATAAACTAACGCAATATAATAGGGTTTCACACCTGATAAGCCCGATTGAGCTGGGAAACCACCAGTTGAGAGTCCAGTCAGACTTCTAACTGAGTGATACCACGTGACAAAGCATCCCATAGAAGCTCAATGATAGCCCTATATTCAGCCACATTATTGGAAGCAGGACCTAAGCAAGCGCCTCTTGAGGCAACTAACTGTCTTGAGGGTGAATAAATGACCCATGCAGCCGAAGCTAAATTAAAAGTGTGGCGACTGGCACCATCAGTGAAACCTACGAACCTCTCGGAAGACATCTGAAACAACCAGAAGATGGTATAAAAAACACAAACCGACGAACTAGTGTACATAAAAATACATACAATAAAATACAAGAAAAAGTGCTAAGCCTAAGCATAGTACTTTTTCAGGCAGAGCCCATTTCTAAGCTCAAGCAGCTTATTCCCATCAAATTCAATCAATTCATATGTGCCCTTCTTTAACACCTTTGATACAACATAAGGCCCCAACCACATAGACCTGAATTTTCCTGCCCCCAGGGGTTCTTTGTCTTGGTCCCAAAGCAATACAAGCTCCCCTTCAGAGAAAATCTGAGGTTTGACCAACTTATCATATTGGCTTTTGACCCTATTTTTATGAGCTTGGTTTGCTGTCAGCGCATCTCTACGTCGTTCATCAAGATGTTCTAAATGTACTAAACATTCTTCAAGCTCAGTCATATCAGGTAACACATGAATAGCAATTCTTAAGGATGGGATCTCACATTCAACCGGGGTGACGGCTTCCACTCCATGAACAAGTTGGAAGGGGGAAAACCCCATAACAGTTTTTACATCGGTTCGATATGCCCAAAGTGCAGGATATAGCATGATATGCCAGTTGGAACGGGCTGCATTAATAGTATGTTTGAGGATAGTTTTCAAAGTTTTATTGACAGCCTCGACCTGACCATTTGCTTGAGGATAGAACGAAGATGAATGTTCTTGTCTAAACCCTAGCATAGTGGTCAGTTCAGTCATCATGCTATTTTGAAAATGACTGCCATGGTCAGTGAAAATCACCTTGGGTATACCGAATCGTGCTATAATTTGATTGAACACAAAAAGCTGCAGTTTCCCCATCATCTTTAAAGGTGGCCATTGCCTCTGCCCACATCGACAATGATATATCTGTGCCCCCCAACCGAGGCTGGGTTACATGTCACATAATCAATCCCCCACTTCATGAAGGGGCCCACTGAGATAAAGGGAAATAACGGAGCGGGATGCGACCGCATCTTTTTGGTGTAAGGCTAACAAGGATGACAGCGCTTCATGGCTTCCACACAATATTTAAAGACTGTGAGCCAAAAATAACCAGCACGTAATATCTTCTGGGCCATTGCTAACCTAGATAAATGACCCCCACACACTCCACTATGGGAATCATTTAGGATAATCTTCGCTTCCTCGTGGGTAAGACATCGATGTAGAATGGAATCTACCCCCCTATGGCATAAAGTATCTCTTATGATGAGGTAGTTCTTGGCATGTAGGCGTAGTTTACGTTGTTCTTCCCGCGAGAAAGTTGCAGGATACTTCAAAGTCTAGAGATAGATGAGTATATCTCTGTACCAAGGGTCATAGGTGGAAATCAAAAAGATGTGCTCATCTGCGAATGAGTCTTCTTCAATAGCTACATCTTCCTCTACTGGAAATTTTGCAATGAGCTCAGCAAAAACTAAGGATTTTTTGGATTTGGCGGACTGAAAATCCAAGTCAAACTCTTGGAGAATGACTATCCATTTGTTGAATTTGTCTCCAACTATCCATCGAGACAAAACATATTGAAAATGATTAACATTCGCCACTACCGTCGTAGTCCTTAGTAATATGTAGTGACGTAACCTTTGAATAGCATAAACAACTGTTAAGGCCAACTTCTCAACATGGGAGTACCTGAGTTCAGGTCCGGCTAAAGCACGACTGAGATAATAAACGACATGCTCTTGGAGCTTATCATCCTCCTGGACTAGGACTACCCCTATGGTCAACTCAGATGCGGCAAGATACAATATAAAATCCATAGAGTAATCTGTCGGACGCAATAATGGTGCCGAAAACAAAGCTTTTTTCAATGCCTCGAATGTGAGTTGTGCAGTTTCATCCCATACAAATGGGATGTCCTGTTTTAACAGATGCATGAAACTGTTAGTAATCTTGGCATAATTTACAATGAAATGTAGAAGAAAATTGGACTTCCCCTACAGGCTCTGAAGTTGCCTGATAGAACAAGGAGGAGGCAGATTTATAATGGCCTCAACTTTTAAAGGATCCACTTGAATGCCTTTGTTAGAGACAATGAATCCGAACAGTCTCCCTGACTCGACACAGAACACACACTTGTGGGGATTCAAGTGAATTTTATAGTATCTGCATCGTTCAAAAATCAAATGCAAGTGATCTGGATGATCAATCCTCTTAAGATAATGTGCAGGCAGATCATCAAGGTAAGGTTCGACAATGGCTTTAATATCATGAAAGGCAAAATTCATTGCCCGCTGAAAGGTTGCCCCGACATTTTTCAATCCAAAGGGCATTTTCTTGTACACAAAGGTACCCCAAGGACAAATGAAATTTGTTTTATGTTGGTCTTCTGGTTTAATTTGAATTTGATTATATCCGGAGAAACCATCCATAAACGAAAAGACTTCACTTCCCGTGCAAGCATCAATAATTTGATCTATAAATGGCGTGGGATAGTTGTCCTTATGACAGGCTTTGTTTAAATCTCTAAAGTCAGTACAGACGCGTATGGTCCCTTGCTTCTTATCAGTAGGAATAGGGTTGGATGCCCATTCTGTCAAAGCTATGGGATAAATAAAACTGGCTTTCAACAAATTTTCCACTTCAATCTTCATTGCCACTGCTTTACGCGGGTTAACAAGTCTCAACTTTTACCGAACAGGTTTAGCATCAAGGTATGTTCGGATCTCGTGCTCGACTATAGATGGATTAATTCATGGCATCTCCTCATATGACCAGGAAAAAATGTCGCGGAATTCCTTAAACAAGGCTATATAGATCGCAATCTCCTCAAGAGAGCAATTTGTGTCGATATGTGTATTTTCCACAACGTCAGGATTTATAGAGATGCTGATAGGGATGGTATCAGAAATATTTGCCATATTCCCCTCAGCAAACATTCCTTCCCTTGCTTAACTTTGGAATAAAATAGGATCGATGGTAAAGATCTTCACAGATCTTATCTCGTACACACATAGCTTCATCAGAAGGTAAAACCATATCTAAACAGTCCGTAGAATGCAAAGAGTTTTCTGCCCAAGTAGGCAGATAGGCTTCTTCCAGTTCATATGAGACTGTGAGGGGGACTGGAAAGGGATCAAAATTGGTTTGGGTGATAGCTTGATAAGCCACTTCCACTGCCAATAAGGGCACTTCAGGTTCATGGTGGGAAGGGAGAACCCAAGGATCAGTCTTATCAACAACCGTAGCTATGGACTTCCCCACACTAGTAGAACCTATATAATTAATAGGAGTTGGAAGATAAAATGTGCCCATCAATGATGCGTACATTCCAGCCCCTAATCTCTCTGAAGTAGGTTTGGCCTGATCAACCAATGGTACAATGGACTCATTATATTCCATGCGGCCTTTTCGAGTGAAACTGAGTTGGTCAACAGTAACCAACTTCCCTTTGTGTGGAAACACTACCACCCGAAAGACGGCTTATGTAATAACAGACATGGCATAAGTCCAACTTCTTCCCAAGAGTAGGTTATAATCCAAAGGTGCATCAATCACCTCTACTTCAACAGACACCGCTTTCCCTGCCAACTTAATTTCAAAAGCCGGTAGGATACCATGCAGAAGGAATGACCTTCCGTCGAAAGCAATAAGTAGGGTGTTTGACGGAACCAGCTTTGGGGACCCAAGAGATTTCCAACACGACAAGGACATAACACATGTAGAAGCACCCTCATCAACAACTGCCCTTTCAATGGTCTTTCTACCATGGATGACATCTATCGATAAGGCTACATGATAAGGTAGGTGAATTTTGACATCAGACAAGTGAAATTTCTCCATGAGACTCGATGAGTCCATACTGCCTAAGGTTTCTAAGAGTGCACCCCACTAGGCGGGACAACTCTGTAACACCTCTAAAGTCGACATTGCATAAGGTGTCTATGCTAAGTCTTCAACTATCGAGTATTTTGCTGCAGCCCTAGCATTGGGATTATGCAAGGTCTTCTTAAAGACACCTTTCGGTATCTTGGGCATAATTTCGGCAGGTTTCTCGATCGTGAGAGGGTTAGAAGTTTCACCTATGGACTTACCCTTCTCTGAGGTCTCTTTTTCATAGTTCTTATTCCTGGTCTGTAGTAAAGTTTGAGATCAAACCATGTTGATATAATTGGGGTCAGGGGCATTTGGAGTGCCCTTGCTACATTTGAAGTTGAAGCAGAATTCTGTCCTTGGGGAAAAGGATCCTTCAAGACAGCTGGTTGTTGAGCTTTTAAGAGCTTCTGAGCTTGTTCCATAAGGGGACAAAGATGAGTAAGGTGATCTTCATGGCATAACTTACATGGGAATTTCACCTTCTTCTTTTCTTTCTTGCCCCCATCAGCATTGTTTGTGGGTTTTTTCTTGTTTTGGTTTCCCTCCCCTTTCTTTCCTCTCTTCTTTTTTCCACTGGGCTATTGATTGCCCTTCTGAGAGGTCTGTGCAAAAACATTTGCATTTTGGGGTGAGGGGGGCACCTTTGCTGCCTCCGCCATAGAATGTTTGATGGACAGCTGAAGGAGCTGTTTGGCCAAAGATTCTACAGTGGGAGAATTTATGAAACCAACCACACCATCAGCATGGGGTCCAGGCTTAGGTTTCTCTGCATTGTGTGTTGGCCTCGATGCCTCAGGGATAATCTCATTTAAGATCCCAGACTGAGAATATATCAGCTCTAGTTGCTGGGCCCTGAGGATAGCTTATTCCTCATTCGTTACTCCTGAAGTAGATACATCCTTAGATATATAAGGCAATAGGGATTTAAGGAACCATTCTAATAAGAACTCAAGAGGAATAATGGCTTTAATAAGGCTCTTCCGCCTCCTCCACTCTTGGATGTGATCCGAGATATGGGTGGCCTTGTTTTGTCGAAAGGTAGATAACAAGTCTGTTTCGAAATCATATCGGAAAGGAAGCTGGAAGTGACTAAGGAATGAGTTATCTAAGTCCCAAAAACTACTAAACATAGCCGAAGACAACTCAATGTACCATTTTGATGTAGTACTTGTCAATGTTCTTTGGAATAGCCTCAACCGAACTGAATCTTCGTTCAGTGAGTTGGAAGAGCACCATAAATGAAAAGTGGTGGCATGAGCCCCATAATCTTCACCAACTTTGCCTTCGAATTTTGGGATGTCCGAGGGCATTTTGGTAGAGACAGGTGGCCAAGAGGGATCATGCCCCATTAGGTCATTCATTAGTTTAGACAAATCTAGCAAGTTTAACGTTGTGAGGAAGGGAAGCTTGGGTCTAACTGGAGCACTAAACGTACCAGTTTGGGGAATAGAGGGACCTGCCTCGTATTCCCATATGTGAAGGTGGGGTTGCCCCTTGTTTCCAGTTGTGAAGTGGATGGGTTGCTTTGAAAAGGGTTCCATCCATAAGCCACAGGATTGTTTGTATAAGGTGCAGTATAAGAGGTTCTAGCTGCCCCAGTCAAAACTGGGTTTTGAAATACAGGAGCAGGTATCCCTCCGCTAAAAAGCAAGAAGGGAGAGATCATGAATGGAGCTGAAACTGGAGTTTGAAAACCTTGACCATAAGGGTTAGTGTTTCCAAACTGCACCCCTACATAAGAGGGTGATGGGCCTACGTATGGAGTGGATGGGGGAATGTGCCCCCCATTCCAAGGAAATCCTTGGACAAAATTCGAGGATCCTATAGGACCACTCTGAGCAGTGTGTGTGAAGGAGGTTGGAACTATAGGTACACTAGGAATTCGAGTGACCATACCACCAGAAGCACCTGTTAGACTTGTGGGAGCCGGTGGTTGAACCACCTAGCTCACTGGAGTTAAGGGCGTAGTAGGTATACTGGATCTAGGGGCACCTACCGGGGGAGGTAGTACCCCTTCAGCCGAAACGGCTGAGGTGGAAATGAAAGAACTTTCTCCTATAGTAGACATTATTCTGCCCACAGGGACACCAATCATGGGTGGATCAAAAGGACAAACTTGAACGATCACGGGATCGTTTAAGTCAATTAGATGTGTATTAAAATTCCTTGCAAACTCATCAGCCTGTAAGTATTCTATCTCAACTGTGTTTAAATCAAAACAGTTTGCCCTAAGTTCTTATTCACCCAGAACTTCACTGACTCCTATCGGTTCAAAAGAACCATCTGTGTCCAATCTCCTCCTTTGAGGGGGAGGTAGAGATTCCAATGTGATAAGAGGAGGAAGGTTTTGCAACCTTCGTGGCCTTTTGATAGGTTGGTCCTCCACGATTGTAAATTTGATGCCTCAAACCCTAAGGTCGGCTAAACACAAACAAACCACAGAGCAATCACTACGAAAATTCCTAAAGTCTCAACATTCAGAAAGGGTAAAAGATATGCTTTCCCCAAAAAAGCTGAAAGACAGTTTCTTGGCATCCTTGAAGAGGTTCTTAGGCACAAGCGGAGGAACCACCTACCGCCCTCCTACACTTTCAACAAGGTTTACCTTCCAAGCTTGTCCAAGGTGAACCAGAAATAGCCTTCTGGTTTACCTGTGCATAAACCCTAGATGTCAAGAGACTAGAGGCTACCTTAACTATACCAACAGTCTAGACAGACAGTTGCAAGCCTGATTCATACGCATGGGTAGGGTAGCTGAGCTCGAAACTCTGTCTAGGACAGAATCCCCAGATGCATAAAAACCTTGGTTTACGTTTTGACAAGGAATTGGAGGGTTATCTCCTCAGTCCAATGCCTCCACGAGGCCTCGTGCTTGACTCCCGTTGGAGAGGAGCTTCCCAGATACTATCGATAAAGAGAAGGATTTACCTATCGATTGGCCCACTATGTCCAAATTTAAATACTTATGGGGAGTTTACACTTCCTGTCCCACAATTCTAGCCTAAGCTAGTAAGTGTATGGCCGTATAAAACAAAAAATACTAATAAATTTTAATTATAGCGTTCATTTTAAGGGCTATTTTTTACTCAGAAGGCAAGTGGAGTGAAAGACTATGATGTTATTAACTCAATAAGAAATGTAAAAACAATAGGTGTATAATTCCAAAGCAAATTATCACTACTTAAAACAAGCTTCTCTTTTTTTTTTTTTGTAAATATAAACTGTTGAAAATGCAACTAATAAAGAGAAAACTAAGACTATATGTTTGTAATTTTTGAGATTTTATTTAAAAACTGAAAATAAAACTACTATATGCAATTCAAATGCAAAAGTTTCTAATGTTTTCTTTTCACTTTTCAAATTCCTCAAAGACTACTATGCACCTAAATGCAAAATTCTTGAGTATGCTTGAATAAACTAACTGTATAAAGTAAGCAAAATGAAGTAAAGCAGATTCATAAAACCAAAGATCAACCACCTAAGGAAGACTTGGAAAAAAAACTAGCTTGGGAAGACACCTTGAATGGAAATCACTGAAATCAATCAAAGGCAAGCGAAAAACCAACACTATCCAAAGACAGAAAAGGATAAACGGTGTCTAGAACCCTGATCACTGATTCAGACAACCAGCACTTGAACCTCTTACCCAACAGGCAAATCCACTTCAAGTTGCTAACATAAAGACAATCCAAACAATAAAAACTCAAGGGCTTAGTAGAAAGCACAAAGTATGGTTAACAGGGTCATCAAACTTGTAGTGCAATGCTAATATTAAAGACCACTAAGCAAGATAAAATCCACAAAAGGAAAGGGACAAGCAACCCAACACTAAAAAAATTTGTTGCTCAGGCTTGTACGTTACTGTGTACAAGAGCAACCCGCGTATTGTACCCAACTATGCAATAGCGCAACCCGTGTACACAGACCTCTGTACGCGACTGTGTAGAACAGCAACCCGCGTACAAGAGTTAAATTTTTCAAATAAAGAAAAATTATAAAGGACTTCAGAGCACCACTACAATTCTGAACCAAGATAAAACACCACACATTGAATCAAAGCAAAGACTGGGCAAGGATATACAGAGTTAACCCAGAGCAGTCTGGGCTCCCCAGTGGAGTCACCAGTTTTTTTGTTCAGGAATAAACACCCTTGTAACCTAGGGTATGGGGTTACCAAATTACTTCTAAAACTTGTAGACAATTAGCTTTAGCTAAGTACAGAAAGGAAATAGGAAGAAATATTGGACTCACCCAATTACCGACGATTGATCCAAGCTTGATCTTCTTCCGTTCTGCTTCTCTCCAAATATTTTTGGGATGTACCTCCTTCACCTGCAAAGAGCAAATTCTCCAAGTATAATCTTATACATGTATATATGACAGGTTAGATAAACAACATATATAGTGCTTAATCAAATATATTCATTAACCCTAATACATGAAAGAGACTCCACACAATGTTGGAAGAAGAATTCTCTTTATTAACAATCAGTGAATGAGATAAGTGTACAACCCAGCGCCTGAGACAAGGACTCCTCTGCAACCAAAGGACTCTGAGTTCTGCTGCTCCAATACTTCTGAAGATATACCACCAGCATAACTTTGCTCTCCAAAATTGATTGATTAATGCCCTCCCCAAAGCCTCTATTTATACTTTGGGAAATAGAGTGGTTTCAAAGGTTGAGATAGTTGAGATGGTTAATGATTAGGGCTCAACTAATCTCCATTAATGATGATTTATATTTTTTAATGTCAAATAGAGGTGTACACGACTATTAATATAGGCAACCCGCGTATGATACACGAGTTGCTTAAAGGAAACCTGCGTATAGATCTATACGCGGGTTGCAATGGGAATAGTCACATACAGTACGCGAGTTGTCAATAGGAATAGTCGCATATGTATGCATGTTTCAATGAATATAGTTGTGTACGACAATCAACACTTAGAAAAATAATATAGCATGCTGGTTGAAAAGTGAATGCATCTCGTGTCATGCCCATCTACAGTGTTTTGGCAAACTTCAATCCTAAAATGTCCTTTTGTGTACCAACATAGGGAATGTCGGTTCTCAGATGGAGAAGTGCCATTTGGGTTGATAACACCTACAAGTATGTATAGCTTTGCCTCTCCTTAAAATTGTGAAGATATGAAAAAAGGGGAATTGGATTTTATTGTTCATGTGGAAAAATTTGCTAGTTGCAATCATTTACCGACTCTTGAACATGTTGTTGTTGATTCCATCTTAGGGTCTGTCAGTTCTAGGCATGTAAGGTTTTTAAATGCTTGTGAGTCAGGTATCGAACTGGTGGGTCAACTGATCACTGGGGAGTCAGGTAATATTTCACCTATACTGCCTTCTATACAAAATTCTCATACACCCCTCTTCTCTTCGGAGGACTTTCCTCCTTTATCAGGGGAGGACCCTTTGTCAACTCCGGTACATGTTGATCCTCCTGTAAGCTGTCATGAATCTCCCTCTTTTACTGACCCGACCCTCCTAAAATCGCTCATGATATTTTCAGAAAAGACTCCCCTTTTTCCATCTACCTTTTCTTTGGATTCTATCAGACACGAGAATGTGACCATTTAAAGAGCCAGAAAACCTAAACAATCCAGGCCACTAGCGGAGTCAGGAAATAATGTCCACTACATTCCTTTTCCATCCAAGATCAAGGATGTAGCCAGGGGATATCACTCCCACAACCTTATTTCCTCTCCCAGTGTGCTTAGAGCAGCATCACCCTTTGGCTTGGGTTCTAAATGAAACTTCTCACCCTAAACATATGTGTTTTCATAGGGATCACCAAGCTAAAATCTCTCAGTACTCTTCTTACTGTTATAATACCTTATACGATTTTTTTATAGGAAACATTGTGTGGCCATGCTCATGCCCTTTTCCTTTTTGCAAAAATAAAACCTGGTTAGGAATTTTGTCCCATCGACTCTATCGGTATCTCTAATGGTCTCCTTACGGGTTGGGATCCCTTAGTTTCTTGTTGTAAAGCATTTTACTCTACAACCAATATTCTGGTAAAGGTTAGATTTAGGGGTTTGAACAATGAACTCTCCTGCCTAAATTGTTATGGCCCCTACCTTAATAGGGAACATTTTTGGGATGCTTTTGCTCTTGGGGGAATTTTTAATCACCCCAACTTGATTATTGCAGGGGACCTTAACTTCACACTTTCAGATGTTTCTATTTGGGGAGGGAAATCCCGCTTAGATCCTCCTGCTTCTCATTTTTCTCAGTTATCGGTGCACACTAATATGGTGGACTTACCTCCTGTTTGTTTAGGTCCAAATTGGAGGAATGAAATAATTGGTGATGGAGGCATTAGTAAGAGGCTTGATGGGTTTCTAGATTCTAACTCACTACTGCCTCTCTTCTCTAGATACAGGACTTGGTCCCATCCTTCAAAGATATTAGGTCACTTCTCGGTCTATTTAGAATGGGATGATTTGTTATATAAGGAAAATTTCCTTTTAAATTCAATAGAGCCTGGGTATTGGAGGAGGATTTCACTCACCTTGCTAAATCTTATTGGTCATCAGAGGTGCCTCAAACTGATTATGATGATATGGCTTGTTTGGTTTTAAAATTAAAACGACTAAAAGGTGAAGTAAAAAGCTGGGAAAATAAGCCAAAATTGAGGCAAGGGTCGGAGTTAGAAGATATTTGTTCAGAGCTGCAACTTCTTTACACAAATTCTCCTTCAAGCATCCTTTCAGACGATGAAGCACAAAAATTGACTTCCATTAAGAACCAGAAAGAGAAGATATTGGATCAGGTGACCTGGAGATTGAAAAGTTGAGCCATCTGGATTGATCAGGGAGATGCCAACACAATTTTTTTCCATAGCTTTGCCTTGGAAAGGAAAAATATCAACTCTATCTAGGATCTATAGGATGGAGAAGGAAATATTGTCAGTGATTGAGCTTAACTTAAAATACTGGGGGGAAACCACTTCTAAACATTATTTAAGGATGATGGTAGAGCTCCCATATCGAACCAATTACAAGTTATGGAATTGTTTCCTACCTTCTTCTCTGCAAAGGATGCAACTATCATGGGAGTCGAGGTTTCAATGATGGAAGTTGAGAATCCTTTGAATTATTTCAGGAAGGACAAAAGTCCTAATCTGGAAGGATGGTCGGTGGTATTCTTCTTGTTTTTCTTTGAGTTGGTTTGTGAAGATTTATTAAAGGCTGTGGAACAATACCAGAAAGAAGGAAAGTTATTGAGTTCTATCAACTCTACTTTTCTTACTCTCATCCCAAAATGTGAAAATCCTAAGTCCTTTTTGAATTTATGCCCAATCTCTCTCTGTATTCTGATATATAAACTTATCTCTAAAATCATTTCCATCGGACTTTAGCCTATTTTCGCCAGGGTTATTTGAATTGAGCAATTTGTTTTTTTGAAGAACGGGGAAATCCTTGAGTCGGTTGGTATTTCGCAGCAAATCATACATACTGTCAAGAAAAATCTAGAAGATTTAGTTCTCAAACTGGATCTCATTAAAGCTTTTGACAGAGTTAACTAGACTTTTCTACATCTTTTACTCCTCTAGGTAGGTCTGACTTTGGAAACTGTGAACTAGACTGTGGGATGTGTCACTTCAACAAACTTCTCTGTGCTTGTGAATGGTTCTCCTACATCTTTCTTCAATTCCTCCAAGGGCATAAGACAGGGTTTCCCAATGTCACCTCTCCTTATCGGCGAAGCTAAGAGATTTGGGAAAATTCAAGGTATCTGTCTTTCACCTACTCTATTTATAACTCGCTTAATTTTCATGGATGATGTTGTCTTATTTGGAAATGGTACCTTGGAGGAATGAAAAGCATATAAGGATGAACCAGATCTCTTTTGCTCGGCTTCAGGGATGTGTATAAGTTTGGAAAAATCTTCTTTTCTTGGAAATAACTTAAAAGTGGAGGTGATCAGTAGCATCTATGTTATCCTCCCATATAAGATGGAACCTATTGATTTAGGATTTAAATATTTGGGTTATTGGCTTAAAACCTTGGTCTATGGTCTGGATGATTGGCAGTGGACTATCAAAATTTTTGAGAGAAGGTTCAGTAATTAGTCGTACAGATACCTTTCTATGGGAGACAAACTAATCCTAATCAGGTCGGTCTTGTGTGATATCCTTGTCTATTGGTTCTCGATGGAAAGGATACCAAAATCTATCTTAAGCAGACTCCATTAATGTATTTTTACTTTCCTTTGGGTGGAACTGGTAACAAACGCAGGATGCATTTAGCTAAATGGAAAACAATCTCGAGGCCCACTTGATTTGGGAGATGGAATATAAAAAATATGGATTGGTTCAGTATATCACTCATGCTCAAGATCTTGTGGATTATACTTGGTAACAAAGGTATTTGGAGCCAAGTCATCCAGGATAAATATCTAAAAAAACTACCATTGAAAGTTGGCTTCATCAGCAGAATATTTATGTTCTTAATACATCTCATTATTGGAATGGCTTTATTAGGGTTCTCGTTTGGATTAGGAAAGTATTGGGTTGGAGAGATGGTGATGGTGAATCAATTAAGCTGGGTATAGATCCAATTGTAGGCCTGAATTCAACTTATGCCCTCTCACTGGAACTTCTTGCTTACCTTAATGATTATGGCATCTACACTCTCAATCAGGCATGCAACACATGTGAAGGCACCACTTCCCTTTCATATTGGTTGTCTGTGGAGGATCTGGACCTTGAAGGAGATTGGAAGGTTGAATTGTCTCGATATATTAGTGGCTTATCACATGGGGGTATCAGAATCTCAGATCAGAAGGATAAATTACTCTGGATGCATAATACAAAAAATGGTGAAGCTTCAACAAAATTGGCATATGATATTATTGCTTCATCATGCTTGGGGAAATTAACTAGATGGCAATATAATCAGTTGTGGCACTGACACATACCGATCAAGCTCAAATGCTTTATTAGACTATGTGTAGAGAACCACATTATTACTTGGGAAAATTTGATAAAAAATGGATGGATTGGTCATAGTCGTTGTTGTTTATGCAAGTTTGAGACTGAAACAGTGGACCATATTTTTGTTACCTGCCCATTTTCTTAGGTTGTGAGAGCCTCACTCGCCTCTCTACTTAAGTTGAATATAAATTGGAAGAAACACACATTATTGGATAATCTAAACTATTGGACTAAGCAAGATTGTGATCATATTTATCTGCCTTTATTCTATATCTGGAATGTATGGTGGTCCCGCAACAAATGCATCTTTAAGGATCTTGAACCGGATATAAGATCATTTTTCTTCGGAACACTTGAATTGTTTAATTCCTATAATGTAGCCTGATCTAAAATATCACATCGAGCTATCATCCCAACTCCTAAAATCATTTACTCTTAATTGTGTCCATGTTCTGTGACAGATTGCATGCCATGAAACATTCATGACAATAATATCCAGTTGTCCTTGTCACGTCCCCTCCCCTCTACTCGCCGATGAGGAGAGGACATGACTACACTACTCTGCTGCTCTAACATCATAACTGGGCATCTAGACCCATTAACATAAACATAAAAATGAATTGAAATAAAAACAGACCTCTACAGATGTATAACAAATGCGATATACAATGGAAGCAAATACATTTCAACACATTCATCATGTTCACAATAATTATTAAACAAATACATTGCAGAATTAACACAAGAAAATACTTATCTTGAAAAGGAGTTGTCTCGCAACTAGCTATGTCACTACAACATTCCACCCAACCGTAGGATAGTGTGCTCATCAATCTCTCAGCACCAATGCCACCCTCGAGCTAGGAATTATTTCCACAAGGAACTAGGGAACAACAGTCTCACACATAGCCAAATACAACAAAGGTTCATCCAAGCCAATCTACAATTGGGTTTATCAGGATGTTAATGCAATGGAAAGGGAGAATTGCTAATATAGTGAGCTCAACCACAGAGCTATGGACACTTGCACAAGATCTATCTAGCTTGGCATCCACAATACCTACACACCCAATACAAGGAAGTATTCCCTTCACTGCTACACAGTCCCTCAGGCCATACCTTCCCTTATAGTGATCTTCAGGGTGTGGATAGAAGATTAGCAAGCCCCTCTTGATATTTATATGAGGTTCCTCTATTCACTAGGTTTATCAAGCCAATTCTGTGCCTCTTCCACACTTACAGTTCAGACCAAAACATGGGTGCACGTAACTTCAAAACTCAAGTTCTGGGTATGAAGAAAAACGTCTTGGGAACAAAAAATGAAAATGGTAAATGGGGAAATCAACCCTGGGTAAGCAATACGATTTCAGAAAATGTTTTTGGGCATTACAGGAGCAAAAAGGCCTCTTCAAACCCCCAAATTGTGGTTCTCTGTTGCCCATTCACTGAGCAATAGAAAAATGGGTTTTCCCAGCCATGGAAATGAAGGAAACTCCCATCCATATCTAGCTACATCAGGAAGAGAAAACTATGGATGAGTAATGGAATGGGTAGACATTTGGTGGTGTTTTCTTGCCCCATAAGCAAAAAATTGTTTTACCAAAACTGATGGTTTCCCCAATACGAATTTTGATTGTCATACTCTTCCATTCCCAAGGCCTTAACTGCCCCAAACAACTTCTGGAAGAAATAGATTTTGGGTGAATAAGACAAAAAGATAGTTGACAGCTTTGTGGGTTCTCCCATTGACCTTTGGCTCAACATTATTGCCTCAAGGGTTTGAATATTTTCCCTCCCTATTCCTTGTGAAATCATGCCCCCATCTCTTTGTTGCACTGACATAGCTAGTTGTGGGTATTTTTATTAAATTGCATATTTACATGATGTATCTTTTTTTTTAATGTGCATGGCTAGCACAAGAACCATAGGTATTGTTTTTAATTGACAATACAAAAAATACTAAATCGATGGTGGGGCCTTGGCCTTGAGCTCCACACCATGATTTAATAATGGTATTTACATCATATACAATTTTAATGCAATAGGGGTAAAAAACAGGATATTACAGTCCTCCATCAATGTTAGAGCTTAATATTGACCAAATATCATATGCACTATGTAGCATAACACTTTGTTAATGTTGTCATAAAGTCATGCCCTGAGTGTAACGTTGAACTCCAACACTGCAGATGTAAAGCTTAATGATATTGAAATTAGCCAATAGACATCCTTCTGTGTGTTAGGATTTATAATCCTCCCTTGTCCATACTTATCTATTAGATTATATTTGTCTAACTTAGGAGTCATTAATTAATATTGGGTCCACTAGCACCATTAGGTCCAGTTGGGCTATTGGTTCCACTAGTACCAGTCACTAGAGTGCGGGGAACACATATAGAGGTTAACTGCAACTGACTGCACCTTCATGCATCAGTTTATGTGCCTATAAGATGAATCCCTACAATTTAAGATCCATTAGGAGTGCCACCACTAACCTCCTTCAGTTGTTGGTAGTTGGTAACTAGTTAAGCTAAGTTATGCTCCAGTTACATTTAGTTATATGTCCTCCAGTTCAGTTAGTTCCATTCTTGCATGGATGCATGTGGGAAGGCACCTATTCTCACCTACTTCTCACCTACCAGATCAATTTAAGTAGTTTAACTAACCGAGAGACTGAATTAGACATCTGGAGTTAGTCTAGTGAGCTCTGATAGTGAATTAGACACTTCTAGTTAGCCATGTAGTAAGATTGAGTTGGTAGATTTGAATCATATCCACATGATTCGAATTATACTTTATGTAACATTGTTGTATACTACTGGTATTAATGAATTTTGTACTATAATTATACTGAGCAATTATTATATGTTCCTATGAAATTTGTCTTGTTCAGTGTGTATTTTTCATTCCATTACACTGCATAATAATACAACAATTCAATTGCACTCATTGCATGAAGATCAATGGCACAATAATTTAGCATGGTATCAGAGCCTACTCAGGCATACATCAAGTCTGTCCAATCTCCATTGTGCACCAGAAGTAGTTGGGTTTCCACATAAGTCCTGTAAAGTGTGCATTGCTAACTCTGGATTCGTTCAGAGAAGTCTCTGCGAGCGTGATGGACCCTGAGAAAGTGTATATGTCAAGATGGAAGGCTTGATTCTGACATAGTGCAAATTGTTTTTTATTTTGCAGTGTTTTCTTATAGGTTCTACGTAGATTAATTGAAGAAATTGACTATTCAGAAGGACGAATTGATGGATTCTCCTACTTTCTTACCTCGGACCCTAACACCCTTCAACTATGTTGATTGGAGGACATATATGTAGGTCTCCTTGCACAATATTAGCCTATACAGGATGACTATGGGAAGAGAGATAGAAACTCATCATCCTACTGAGAAAAACAAGTTCTTGAACCGGCTGGATGAAGCTTTTGGCTTCCTTTGTGCTCACATCTGCATGGATCTCCTCTTTCATATTGAGGGATTGAAGAGTCCCAGAGAAGCTTGGGAGAAGCTTGAATTCTTGTTTGGAAAACAAGATGAGCTTTGGGGACACATATTGGAGAACGAGCTAATATCATTGCATCCCAGCAGTTTCGAGACTATCCAACAATTTTTTACAAAATTTAAGTCTCTAGCACTACAATGTAAGCAATGCAGAATAAAGAGGAAGGATGAGCAGCTTGTGCTCTATATGATCAAAAACATTGGTTCTGAGTATTATGTCTTCGTCTCTACCTTCCATTCCAGAAGAGCTTCCATTCCCAATTGGAAGATTCCTTCACTTCATAGCTTTGTCGCTTTAATACAAGAGCAGGATAAGTTGGTACAAATGGGAGTCCTCTAAACTTCCAAGAACCAAGCTCTTCTGATGTCGGACTCAACCAATGCTTGAAATAAAGGGAAGCACAAGGGGAAGGAGCCTAAAGCATCTGACTCAAAGCCAAAAGAGAGTCATAAGTCTTCTGAAGGAGCCTCGAGCTCCAAAAAAAGAAAAAGATTGAAAAGACTAAGTGTCCTTATTGTATGAGGGGATTTCATCCTGAAATCTAGCGCATGAAGAAGCAGATCAAACAGTTGTCTGCCATCCTTAAACATAACCATATTTCTCTTCCATAAAGAGCAAAGAAGTATTATGTTGGACAACCAACAAAGGATCATGAGAGGTGCCATGCTTTGGAAGCTGGCCTCACTCGGTCGAAAGATTACTTGATTGATTATGGAGCATCCAACCACATGGTTTCCTCCAAGGATTCCTTCACCACTCTCAACCTCACAGGAGGGCCTACTATTTGTATGGGTGATGATTCTTAAATCCCAACAACATGAAGAGGTTTCATTAAAATCCAGCATGGTGGGGAGTTCAAAAATGTTCTCTATGTGCCCTCTCTTGCAACAAATTTGTTGTATGTTTATCAGATGACCCACACTAGCTCACCAAAGCAAGTGGTATTTGGACCTGACTCGGTAGAGATCACATAAATCTCATCTGGGAAGACTATAGCAAAAGGAATTACAGATCATGCCTCCAAGGCATATGATTTCTCTCATTTCATGCCATACTTAGATCCAGTACAACCACAACTTCTATTCGAAGCAAATAAAGGTATCAAAACTCCTTTACTTCCTATTGCAAATACAAATTTATTGTTTAACATTTCAGATTCAGATTCAAAAGAAGAGGAAGACCAACATGAATTTGATATTGAGTTTACACCTTAAAGTGATCTAGATCTAGATTCAACATCCACTTCATCTCAATAGCCTAAATGGGCTCAGTAGCTCATTAAAGTAGTTGGGGATGGTGCTGGGAATCCAGATGATAAGATAAGAATGAGGCCCCAGTATTAGAAAGAGAATGTTGCACTTTCCACACAGATACACTTATCCCCAAGAGGTGCTTCATGATGTTGGGATCATATCCTCAAACATTCAAGGAAGCTTTCCATGATCCTAGATGGCAGGCAGCTATGGATGAGGAATTTGTTTTGCTACATGAAAATAAAACTTGGGAACTCATCTCCTTACCTCCGGGGAGGAAACTTGTTCAGTGCAAATGGGTCTACAAGACCAAGATAGCCTCTGATGGAACCACAACCAAGTACAAGGCTCGGTTGGTGGCCAAAGGATACTCTCAAGTTCAAGGATTGGACTATAATGAGACATTCACTCCAGTAGAAAGAATCGATTCCATCATACTTGTCTTGGCAGTTGCAGCTTCCAAGAGATGGGAGGCACATCACTTGGATGTGAAAAGTTCCTTCCTCCATGGTGACTTAAAGGAATAGATTTACATGAAACAACCCCAGGGGTTCCTTAAGGATTCTCACTTGGTTTGCAGACTGAGGAAATCACTGTATGGACTCAAACAAGCCCCAAGGGCATGGTATACCAAAATGGAATCCTTCCTCATGTCACAGAAATTTGAAAGATGCAAGTCAGATTGCAATGTTTACATGCAGAAGAAAGAGGGATCCGTTCTATTGATTGTGATGTATGTGGATGACTTGCTCATTACTAGCAGCTATGTTGTTGGATTATAAGCATCAAGTATGCTCTGAACAGAGAATTCGCTATGACTGATCTAGGACTGTTAAGACAATTCATTAGTCTAGTCAAAAGACTTCGGGAATCATGATCTCACAATACAAATACTCATTAGACATGATCATAAGATTCCACATGGAAGACTGCAATGCATCTCCTTTTCATTTTCTATCTGGCATCAGGCTAAATGAAGGTGGCTCTACACCATTGGTAGACAACACTCTTTATAGAAAATTCAATGGGATCCTTCTATATCTCACACATTCGAGACCAGACATATCCTGTGTTGTGAGCCTTGCTACCAGGTATATGCAGGAGCCACATCAGCTGCATTGGAAGGCAACAAAGAGGATCTTTCACTATGTGCAGGGTACTAGAGATTATGGGATTCACTATGCAGCTGGTGCACAACTTGATCTCATAGGATTCACGGATTCAGAATGGGAAAGAGATGGGAATGATAGAAAATCCACTTCATGATTTTTGTTTATGATCGGATTTGGGCCAATTTGTTGGTCCAGCAAAAAGCAAGCAGCACTTGCTCTCTCTTTAGTAGAAGCAGAGTATCGGGGAGCTGTGAATGCAGCTATTCAGGCAGTTTGGATACATGGCATCTTGACAGAATTTGAGATTCACACTTCACCTTCAGTGGACATTTATTGTGACAACCAGAGCACCATAAAAATTTACAGTGATCCAGTTCAGAATCAAAGGACGAAGCACATTGAGGTTCACATGCATTATATTCGGGAACTAGTGCATGACAAAACTATCACACTACATTACTGTCCTACAAAGCATCAGATTGCAAACTTATATGCCAAGTCCTTCACAGAAAAGATATTTGTCTTTCTCATATCTCTTTTAGGTGTAAAGGCTTGATTCTTAGTTCATGTTCCTGCTTATTTTGACAGGGGGGTTCCCATGAGGTTTT
This sequence comes from Pseudotsuga menziesii, assembly GCA_001517045.1. Taxonomy (NCBI): domain Eukaryota; kingdom Viridiplantae; phylum Streptophyta; class Pinopsida; order Pinales; family Pinaceae; genus Pseudotsuga; species Pseudotsuga menziesii. The sequence continues at coordinate 136,511 of LPNX010056620.1, read as the reverse complement.
CCCCTATTTCCTCGGTTTATTAAGCAACATTTTTTAAGTCTTTTAGATTGTAATTGGGTGACTTTTGGCCTTGTTACTAGGGCCCACAGTCGTCCAAGTTAGGATTAAGGGGGGTGTTAGTATTTATAATCCTCCCTTGTATATACTTGTCTTTTACATTATATTTTCTTAAATTAGGAGTCATTAATTAATATTGGGTCCACTTGAACCATTGGGTCTACTTGGGCCATTGGTTCCACTAGTACTAATCACTAGCGTGTGGGGAACACATATATGAATGCACCTTCATGCATTGGTTTATGTGCCTATGAGGCCAATACCTATAATTTAGGAGCCACTGGGAGTGCCACCACCAACCTCCTTCAGTTGTTGGTAGTCGATAACTAGTTAAACTAAGTTATGCTCCATTTACATTCAGTTAGATGTCCTCTAGTTCAGTTAGGGCCAGTATTGCATGGATGCATGTGGGAAGGTGCCTATTCTCATCTACCACATCATTTTAACTAGTTTAACTGGCTAAGAGACTGAATTAGACATCTAGAGTTAGTCTGGTGAGCTTCGATAGTGATTTAGACACTTCTAGTTAGCCATGCAGTCAGATTGAGTTGGTAGATTCGAATCATATCCACATGATTCGAATTATCCTTTATGCAACACTGTTGTATACTGCTGGGATTAATGAATTTTATACTGTAATTATACTGAGCAATTCTTATCTTTTCCTATGAAATTTGTCTTGTTCATTGTGTATTTCCCATTCCATTACAACACATAATAATACAACAACTTAATTGCATTCATTGCCTAATGATCAATGGCACAATAATTTAACATTATGTTTTTAAGAACAAGGTGCCTACATTCAAAACCTTGAGTGACTTTTCCTTTGACACTGACAAGTTGATAGGCAGAAGCCAATGATAATCATTTAAACGTTGGGTCTTGTGGTCTTCTAGTATCATACAATCTAGCACTATGTCAAACATCATAACACCTCCTGTAACCATTTTCTCCCAAAAATCCTTATTACCTTTGACAATCACATCAATTATGTTTCCTAGGCATTCCGGTACCAACAGATTCCGCCAGATTACATCAATGATGTAATATGACATTTTTCCATTGAAAAAAATTATTTCCTTCTCATCTCTCTTATAAAAAATCATAACCCAAGTAGGAAAATTGGAAAATCTCAGATCTCTCAACACTTATGGAGTTGACATGGCGGCAAACTCATCTTGTGACCCTACCTTGCTCAGTACAAGGCAATACACTTTCTTAAACACATGGCATTGGTAAGGTTGTAGACCTGCGTAATCTGATAGGTGGAAGGGTAACAACCACAACAATCAGCTCATTCCACCTTGTACAAGCGCACCCCAATGGTGTGACTTTCAGGAACTACCATAAGCCAAGGTAGAGTTGTAAGGCCTACAAGAAGTTATTAAAAATTGAGTGGACTTGTCAAGTTGACATAATTCCTCCACACCCTGCAATTGAGTGAATTAGAAATAGTCCCTAATATATTTCCTTTGATCAACTAATCTTTCTCCTCCTATTATATCTCACTTAGTTGGATAATCATATTCCTCGGATAGCCCACACATTCTGCTAATATATGATATCCTTCTGGACTTCTTACTTTTCCTTAAAATTGAAGGCATCTTCTTCATTTTCTTTTCTTGTTAGGAGTCAAGACCTATTTTTAAAGATAGATTCACAAACTTGTCTTCAGTTATCTAAGTTAAAGTTCTAGCATACACAAAATTTAGAATATTAGATTTGGAAAAAATCTCCTCATACTTCGAGTTTCTGCCACATTCTTATCGACTTTGTGAGTATAGTCTACCAGATACTTCATTTCTCTTTTTCCTGTCTCCCAAATAACTTCTCATTCAACTTTGTGTTTTAGCATAAGGTCGAGTTATGATTAACATTCTGGTTTTTTCTGTGTCTTTTTTACTTTGGTCCTCCTTTTAGTACTACAAAATGAAATCACTCACTGAATCTGCCTGATGTCCTTAACTTTATCACCATCCATGTCCATGTCCATGCCATTGATTAAAGTTAAAGCAATCTATAAATACTCTATGCTTTGTTCTTTCATGTCCATGACATGGATTAAAGTTATGGCAATCTGAAAATACTCTATGTTTTATTCTTTCAATCTTCTTGAATTTTTGTTTTAGTGTATTCATTTCTTGTAGTCCAGAATGAGATGACACGCGATTACAATTTTACCAGTCTGCATTTATGCATTCAAATGCTTAGCTTTGCATTTATGCATTCAAATGATTATGAAATTTCGGGAATCTTGTACCTTGTGTTTATTTCTCTCATTCTTCTTTCATGTTTGAGTATATGAGATGGACTGGACATCACTATAGATCCATCTTAAACCCAGATTTATTAAGTATTGAGAGGGATCTAATTTTTTATCTTAAATTGTGTACATGTCAAGAAAACATTTACACCTCAACAAAGTTGATCCCTATTTAATTATCGGTTTAATATGGATCTAAGCTAGTTTTAATTTTTAATTTTATGAGTCGGCATAGATTTTTTAATTATTTTTTAATTGATTTTAATTTGTTATTTTATTAGAAAACATGTTTTTGTTAATATTTGGTAACATTACATTATGTTACATTATAAATATGTTATGTTAATGTGGCAACATTACTTAAAACCCTAGCTACTTTGGGTCAATTATTGATTTACATTTATGCATTCAATGTTTTTTTTTGTAAGGCTACATAGTAATTATATTATACCATAAAAACCCAAATTATAGAGATGATCTTAGCATAGAAGGTGGAAATACCAACCTAGCCAAGCAAAAATAATCATAGTTATGTCCAGTTCAAGGCAAAAAATGGCCCTCCCAATAAAGGGAAAACAGACCCAAAAACAACTAAAAAACATAGAGTTTTGATATGTTATCCAAGCACTATAAGACTTACTGGCTCTACGCCAAACCCATGCTTCTTCCAAACTTAGGGCTAACATGACGTAAAAGCAAGGCAATTTAAAGCATATCTCTGCCTCTTAGCAGATGCTAAAATCCCTTCCCAACATGCGTTGCGGTTCTTGTGAGGATGCAGTGGCTCCTTCCTGGTTATCCTGTCCCTATGGTAGGTGAGTCCACTTTGATTTCCCAATATGTTTTATATGCACCCAGCCTCAACTATAGGGCATGATAAGCTATCATTGATGTGTTTGGCATGTGGGTTAGACCTAATCTGTTTCCTTACCCACTCTTTCCTAATTTTTAGCCCCCCTATGAGGTTGGTTCTAAACCAAAGATGGAAAAGTCATGATCTCAGCCAGGTAGATGAACTGGTCGAAGGCCTATGGATAGTTTCAATTGGGCCAGGCCAGAGGGGCCGATTCTTCTTTCTCCCGCTTGAACCCGCCCTTGTATTCAGGATGGATTGAATCCCCACCCCATTTCGAGGAATTCCTTACACTCAGTCATGCAGCCTATGACAAAACTACTATTGCTTTTTTTCTTTTTATTCTGTCAGCCCACAGAGCATATCTTGCTATCCCAGTGAGAGGGAGGAACCATGGATCCATTGAGGGAGATGGGACTTGGCTTTAGGGATGGGTTGAAAAAGCAAGAAGCAACTATTAAAGTGCTAGTTGTATGGTATCCAGATTCTGCTGGATAATCTACCATATAAGAAGGCCAGGTTATAAGAGGAGGATTTACCAGTTGCAGCATCTATGACGGCATATTCACCAGCAGCATAAGCGGTTGAAAGAGCACCAACAGGAGTAGAGGCAGGTTAAGTTTACCTACGAGCAAGTTGGGCAGTAGATGGGAGAGACACGAATGAAAGAAAGGGTCCTGCTACGGGTGTGGTAGGCTGGCTATCTATGGTAGGGCTCGAGCGATGAAGAGGTTGTGGAAAAAGGTGTGGAGACAAATAAAGAATATAAGGGCTTTGCCAGCAAGATACACTTCTTTACTGAACTACCTTACTTATTCTTTTATTCTAGGTCGTACTACCTACTTTTCGACAAGCATATATAAGTGTAAAACCTTACTTACGAGCATGTAAAGGAGGGAGTCATCTTTTTTAGTGAGGATAACATAAGAATAAAGGAAAGTCACAGACGGGAGGTTAGTGGATGCTCGGATACGGATTGATTTCCCACATCTACAGATACAGGGCCCTGAATAGACTCAAGGCACATCCACTGCTCCAATGCCTCCCAATGAGTACTAAACTTTTGCAACATAAAGGTTGCTCTGTAAAAGGGTAAGGTCAATCATTTCTTTTCTGCTCACCGAAAATTGAAGAAACTGGTTCCACCCATGGAAGCTATAAACTGAGCGGTTGTAAAGGGTTTCGCTTTATAGTGAGTGTTAATACAATGCCACAGGCAAAGGCAGCTCTCTGGGTCCCCACTGACACTGGGGTGCGAAAGCATGGGGAGAAAACAGGATCATTTCTAACTCTTGTGAGTTGTAATATTTATATAATGATGCTTCTATCCATTCTTAATATAAATTAAATAAAAATCTGCCAAAAAAAGGGAATTCTTAAAATTGAGCCAATTATGGGTCCATCTCTGCAGGGAAAATGGAAAGCACAATTTCCTCCATTTACTAAAGCGCAAGGAACTATTCTTCGGCTTAACTCTGAGAAACACTTCTCAGCCCTTGTGAATCAGTAGGCTCAACTCTTAGGGAAGCATCCATCTCTTTCGCTTGGACTGCCTGACCCAAACATTGGAAAACATGTTTCAGTGATCCCTGCCCTTGAAGCTATCACATCTTATCCATCCAGGCGTATGTCTGTACTAGCTCATCGAACAGTCCCAAGGAAGCAGAGCCAGATCCCTTTGGAGATAATACTGCTGAGTCCCTGGATCAACTTATGAAACTACTGGTGCTGCTGGTAGCTATGTTGGGTCTACGAACTTAGTCGGAATGAAGGGCGTAGCATCAGTGGTCTACCTACCTTCCTTTATACAAGATATTGCTGGCATCGACAGCTAAGAAGTGCCTATTCTATTCCATTCTAAGATAGGGTCTCGAAAAGATAATAGTGGTACCTAGGAGAATTATTCAGTAAGTGTAATGTAAGGCTGGTAATGCTCTATGTGAATCCCGGTGCGTAAGTAAAGCTATTTAGTTTCAGGTAGGCATTTGTTCATTCATTTTATAAAAAAATAGGAGTGTTGGGAATGTTTGGCACCAACAGGGATTTTTTCCTAATTGTTGGACATTTTAAAGTGGACTGTAATCATCTAACAAGTGAGGCATACATAATACCTCACAAGGAGCACGACTGTGGAAAAAGCAGTGGACGAGGTCTATGCCATAGTGCACATAAAGGAAGATTTCTCTAGCCCCCTATAGCTACAAGAGAAGATCACACGAGTGCACCTCAAGGCATTCCAGTAAAGCGATCGACGTCGACAAGGCAATATCCCCCATGAAAAATCCACCCAACTAATTGGGGTTAGAGCAGGGCCGAGGAAACATAGATAAATGCTTGTGTTATGAGACCTCTATTTTAGTGAGAGGATTTTTATGTGCATGCAATAATACTTCAATTGGTATCAGTGATCTGTTACCCACCTCTTATAGTTACCCACTTTACTACCTGGACCTATTAGCCCTATACCACTTGATGAATTAATGCTGAGGAGGGACGGTAGAAGCTTAGGCGGGTTAGGGAGAAACCGATTGAAATTCAATCGAGAGGGCAAACAGATTAGGTAAAACCAAAAAACTAAAAGATACAGTAATTTTCCAGAGTAGAAGTACTTCTTCTATCTAGAGTGCGCACCATGAGAGGAGCTGACTCGTTCTTTGATAATCGGGCAGTCTTTGTATGAAAGAATGTGGTTGAGACTGGATGTGCCTGAAATAATCATGCCTATTTTGAAAGAAAAAAATCATTATGCCTCTAGGTAGTAGGATCTCTCTACGTGAGGATTACCAGAACAACTCGCGGTGGGAGGAAAACTAGCACCCCTCTGTGTGAGAGTGAGCCAAACCCAAAACCTCTGAAGAAGTGTTATCGTGGAAGAGTGGAATGAGTGTTTTCTTCTGGCCCACGCGATGTGAAGAGGAAGAGTCCGCTGGTGGAGTGGGTACGTGGGCAAGGACTGACAGTCCTGCCACACCCACCACTACTCAGCAATAACTACTCCCAACTAACAGATAACAGAGGTTTAAATGGGTGGCCGACACATGGCAAACTCCCAATGACCCCCACAGGTTGGACAACCCCCCCTTAACCTTAGGAATCATGCCCTTTTCATTTGACGTTGCACCGTTGTAACTGGCTGTAGGTTTATTTTAATTGATGTGCATATTTACATGATGCCCAAAACTATAATGTGCCAGATAGCACGATATACATCAACAACGCTCCCTATTGCCGAAACATACACAACCAAATCGATGGTGGGGATTTTTCCTTTAGCTCCACACCATGATTAATTACAAAATATACATCATGTATCCTTTAATGCAAACAGGGTCAAAACTGGGACATTACAGTCCCCTCCCCCTTGGAATAACACCATCCTCGGTGTTCCAATACGTAGGAATACATATACATTTTGCACATCCAAAATTTCAAAATTTTGCAGATCTGTCCCACGTTCAATTATTTACTTGAACTTTCAGGACCAAGCCCCTCAGCTTCCACGAGCTTCTCCTACTGGTTCTCAGCTTTTGGCTCATCCCCAAGTTGAGGAACTTTGTGGCTGCTTCCCTCTTTATGTTCCTTCGCTGGGCAGTCCCGGCGTAAATAATGTCCTCCACATTTCCAACATTTCGCTGGCTACTTCATCTTTACCTACTCAATTTCCTTTGAGCCTTCATGCCTGGAACGTTTCTTAACGGATTGCTTGGACAAATGTCCCATCATTGATCCACTTTCCTTGCCTTTACGGATTGCTCCCAGAAGGCTTTTCACCTCCTTTTGCAAACCAATAGAGTCTTGCAAAATCTGGTGGTTCATCTCATTTTTCCTTTTCTGTATCTTGAGCATCTCTCCAAGATTCTCTTGGGTCCTGGAAATCATTTGAAGGAGACTTCCAGCCAAGTCCAACAACTTTTGGTCTGCTGCCATGATCAATGTTCACCCCTGGATTTCACTTTTCTCACCTGTGAAATGCACCATTGAAATTCTGTTAGACCAAGCATAATATAGGCATTAAAATCATTCAATTAATTGCCCAATTGGCATGACAGTCCAAGTCTCATCAAGGAGACTTATTTTTCATGCCTTCCCAACAGGCACATGAGCTCATTCATGTCCATTCTTGGGCAGGGAATTAACTATTCTAGCATTCACAATTTACTTTAAGCAAATACACACATTCTATTTTCAGTCATACATGCATTCAACAATCTTTTGTTTTCACAATGCATTAATATATATATATATAATCAAAAGGGCAAGAGAGATCAGCAAGAGTTTTTCCCCTCTTTGTTTTGTTCCATCTTGGAACCCACACCACTGCTATGGCTTTTCATGCTCTCAGCCTCTTTCACTTCACCGTGAATGCTGGACCAATCCCTCTTGGTCATGACACTTAGTGCCTCCGGTCTATTTCAGACCTCTCAACCATGGAGCCTCCCCACATGGTTTGTCTCGGCTGCTAGGACCTTCACACTCTCACTAGCACCTTTTTCATTACTACTCATTCTGAGCTCTTCAGGACTATCACATGTCGACATGCACCCCTGGGATGCTCTCGTAGTCCTCGCTCCCAGCGATACCTATATCCAAACATTGAATATATTCACATGTTTAGTCTATTCTCATCGGTTTTTATCTCTAAAACAAGAGCTTAAAACATCATAACCAAATCATATACACATGTATATTTATAAGCAAGATATTGCAAAATAATCCAATACTTATCTATATTGTGTGTTTCCTTGTTGGTCCACAGGATCCTGCTTCGCTTTGCAAGCCTTGGGATCACCTATGGACTTGGATGTTAGGTCAGGACGCAGGCTATTTCACAACATCCTTTTATATATATATATCAGGCACAGTCAAGCCAACCTTCAGTTGGGTTTATCAGACCGTCAACAAATCGCCTGTACTTATCTCAATAATACACTTATATCAACAACCAATCATCAGCCAAGCCAATGCAGTTGGGTTTATCAGGCCATCAACAATAACACATGCACTTATATCAACAATAAACGACCATTTCCAGGTTTCATTTCCAGTAGTGAGCTCTAATTCCACTACCCCATATCACATAAGAGACCACTCCCTTCTCTGAGCTGACAGTCCCTCGAGAATGTATCCTTCTCCGTTCTCTTTATTAGAAGGTAGGATGAGCTCAATCCATTGTCCATTTAGTGTACAATACCAGACTACATCTGTTTATCCTGACAACACAAGCAATATAAACATATTCGTTAGCGTTATTGCTCTAAAACTGTAATCATACTTCACATCATTCACTATCAAGTATTGAGACACCAGGAGTGCATCCACTCCCTAGGGTGTAATCAATATTGCAAAAACCCTTTCATGATCTGACATTGGAAAAGTGTGCACCCATTTCCGGTGTGTGCCATGTAGGCCCTATTCATACTCAAGCAATCGGTCATCATGGAAATAAAATCAAAACATGTTCTGCATATTGAGTTTAACAATTTGACATGCATATTCTTGGCTAGGGTCACAGAACACTTATCCATTTGCCGATGCAGTATTCCTTCGTTAAGGAGGAATGGGGGATCCCTTCTCTGAGTTGACAATCCCTCGGTTTTCCATCCCAATTCCTCTTTACATTTCATATCCACACATGTCTTACCGACATAACCTATACCATCTCACTCATGTTGCTTACCAAACAAGTAGTGCAGATGAGACATTTCCAAAATGTCCAATGGAGTTTCACTCGAAACACATTTCCAAGATAAGGGAAAACCTTCCCATGAAGTTTGGCTCCTGCAGACCATCACACATGATCTTCCTGCAGTGTGTACCCCTGGCACATTCATCAAATAGCCAAACAGTCAGTCATTATCTGATAATACAATCCAAATTGATTGTTCCATAACCAAGCAATGACATTAGTAATTAAGTTCAATAGGAATTTGCAATTCTGTTTACTATAGAAATTGATTCGCTTGGAAATGAGGTGACCCTCATTTGTGGGTATCTTGTAAGCAACTCTACTATGCCCATTATAAGTTTATGCTTACTAGCATAACATGAACACCCACTTACAATGCGTCCTCCTGACACAATATTATGCCAGCCAACAGTGATTAGTAGTTGTCAGCAATTTCTCAAATCCAAAATTTACAAATTTAAATCGACAATTCGTTCAGCATACAAAATACTTTCATAGCCATGAGACTCTTCTTGTGAGGTTTGGCTCTTTCACATGGTAGATTTCGGCCTTTGTCATGGTCTTACCCAAATTTCCATGCCCCAAACAATCTACCTGAAACCTGAACCTTAGTAAGTCTTGATGCATATAACTTTTTCATTGCTGCAACAATCACTGAAGCATTTCCATAATTTATAAAATTCAAACACTTCCAGCTGTTAATCACATCAATATTACCAAAACTCATTTACTCCACGCAATCATTATCATACTGAAATTTGCAAGGTCACATCATTTATGCCAAAATGAAATGTTCAGATACTCCTTACTCCACAAGCGTATCATTCGTACCACCTTGCGCTTCCATAGAGCATTTCCGATAGCCAATTGATCATGACTACCCTCTTCATGCACTTACTATCTTGCATTCATAACAACTCTTGAAATGGTTTCAGAATTGTCATCAATTCATCATTTCAACCATTAGTTATTCATAATAACTCATGCACTCTCTCTATGCATTCATGCATTGCATCGCAACATTTGCGCCCATACTTATGTATGCATATCTACAACATTTACTCATACTTTTTATATGCATCCATTCAATGCATAACTACAAGATTTATAAAAATATTTTAATGCATACCCACTCAATGCTACCTTGCATTGATTCAGGAATACATGCATTCAAACATAACATGCATGGCCTAACCATGACTACTTCATATAGGATGCATGACTATAATCAAGATCATCAGTGCTTACTTTCCTTGGGCTACTAAGCTCATAACAACATAATACATGCATGACACCTTTCTCTATGAATGCAGTATAAAATTCAAATACCCACATGGTATGAGACCTCTTGCTTTTACCCCTCCATGCAATTGTCATAATTAAACTCTTACCTTCATGGGTCCTTCTTACACCCTGGACATTACCAGTTTGGTTGGTCCTTTGCAGGAGATTGCAGAATTTGCTCACCAACTTTTGATTCTAGAATTGTTGCCTTATCCCTTTATCCATAGAGTTGCTAGTCACATTCGTCAGCATCAGCAACATATTCAGCCATGTCCATGTTGTCATTGGTTTTTCCACTAATGCCAACACCCATGCAATAATTATCATTAGTGGCTCATTATGAATGTATAATTATCACTATGCTTACCAACATGTAATATCCTATGCATGCAATGCATATCCTCATACATTTCATGTATAAAAATTGTAATCATAATTAGCAAGACAGGGTTTAAGGAAATTTCCCTTTTCAAGTCCCTCATCCTTGCATGGAACTCCTTTTCCACACGACAGTGGTTTGACTTCATGGTCTTACTACCTCTAGGCATGCAATTCTCAGATTTGTCCATATTGACAGCTTCACACTTTCCCTTTCAAGCAATTACTAGCACTTTGCTGCTCCACACTCAAATTCTGGTGACTCTCCCTTGTTCCTTGCTAGATAAGATTTCCAACGCCTATCCACATGCTTCATTCTGACCTCGGGTGTGAAAACCACACCACTTCAAAAATGATGCTTTTTACCAAATGTATTCTGGTATGAAATGTCAACTTCAACCACCTGGAACTCTTTCCCTTTTCAGCCCTGAAACTGCTAAGAAACCCAATGCGAAATTCACTACAAAACCCCAATTTTTCTTTGGTCAAAATCGGGTCTCATCCCAACTAATTTTCCAACGCTTCGGACCCTTAGTGGACTAGTCTTCCAACACTTCGGCAACCCAGACGACTAAATTCTCCAGTGCTCATCGGGGGCCCCATCAGCATTAGGTTTTCATTGTATCGGCGGTTCCCTTGACTATATTTCTTTGATGTAAGCTTTCCGAATGGCATCAACGATGCCAAGGACTGTTCATCGAGTCTCTTTTCCACCATCTTTCTGGCGTTTCAATGACCAGATCCACTAACTTTCTCTGTGGTTCATCGACAGTTTGTTCACTTGTTCCCTTCCAGCGTGTCGGACTTGTAGTGGTCTAAGCTTCTGATCTGCATCGGTGATCGGATCCCCTACTCATCAGACGGCTAGTTCTCTAGGCTTTCGCAACGACAGTTCACCAGTCATTAATATTTTCCGATTGGCGGCCTCTTGAACTATAATTCTCCGATCGGCAGTTGGAACAACTGTCCATCGGGAGGGTAGGCCACTAAATAGCCGCAACAGCAGACGCACGAATGACTAATTTTTTCAATCAGCGCTTCGATCTTCTAATACTTCAACAAAATTCTGAAAATTTTCTTCTTCCTTCCATGTCGGCGAACCCAACAACTAATTTTCGCTGACGACATCGGCGGTCCGAACGACTAAACTTTGCCGATGTCGAAGGTCAATATTGGATGTTTCCTTAACTATATTGATTCGGCGTTTCGGCGGTCTTCGGTTGATCTCCGCTGAAACTGTGGCTCCCGCATCCACTAAGTTTCACCAACGGATGACCATTCCCATACTTAGAAAGTTTTTCTGAAATTTCTTCTTTAACCTTCCTTCTGTTGCTTCATCGGCTCAAACATCTTTTATTCCTTGCCGACGTATCGACGCCTTCACTATCTATCTGCTGCGGCATCGACGATTGGGGACTCTATCCATTGGAAGGATAGTCCACTAGCCGGCTACAACGGTGGTGCACGAACAGCTAGACCTTTCCAATGTTCATTGACAATTCCATCGTCTAACTTCCGTCGATCGCCGATGGGTTCGACACTTAGATGAATTTTTACAAATTTTTCTTTCCTTCATCTTTTCTCCCGTGATGCTCCGTCGGATATTCCATCTACTAGTTTCCACCGACACCGCGGTGACTCCATCAACTACTTTACGCCATTGTTTTGGAGATCTTCCACTGATGACTTCCGATGGAAGTTTCCTTTCCTTTCGTCATCCGCCCGTGGCTTGTATCGGAGGGCCTTTCGACTAAAACTTTCGTTGCATCGAAGGAGCAATCCTCTAAACGTTTTCTATGATCGACAGTCTGGATACTTAGAAAAATTTCTGAGATTTTTATTCGGTGGTCCCCATCGGACGGCCTTCTGCTTAGGTGATCCGATGCATCGGCAGGACTTCGAACTAAGTCCTTCGATGATCCGATGGTCCCAATACTTAGAGAAATTTTCCAAAATTCTCTTGTCATGCACATATTTTCTTCTATTTTCTACTGGGCAGAAGGCAACCTGCCTCTGCTAGCTGACCTTTCATGGTCCATTCAGGCCCATACTGCAACCTTTGCTCTAATACCATAATGTAACGTCCCCAACCCTCTGACCGATGAGGAGGACGCTACCAAACAAATAAAAACCTTCGGGCAAGTAGCCCCATGAACATGAACAAGCATATAATGCTGAAATACAAAGCTTAAAACATAAAACATACTAAGATGCAAAATCCTTCATATACATAGCGGAAGCAAACATACGTTCATTCAAACATACCACATGTTCATCATATTCATTAATTAGTAAATATAAATGCAGAGACGGAATAGTCAAGAATACTCATCTTAAAAAGAATTCGTCCCGCAACCAGCTACGTCGCTGCAACATTCCACCCAACCATAGGCCAGCGTGCTCATCAATCTCTCAGCAACACTGCCACCCCTGAGCTAGGCATGATTCCTCAAGGAATAAGGGTCAAAGCAGGCTTACACATAGCCAAGGGCACAAATCAGCCAAACCCACACAGTAGGGTTTATCAGGCCGTCAAGGAGCTAGGAAAGGATAAATGCTAAGCTGGTGGCCTCATTGAAGAGCTAAGGATGCCTACACCAGAGTTAACCTGACTTCTAATACATCCACACACCTGACACCAGGAATCAGTCCTTTATCTGCTTCACAGTCCCTCAGGCCTTGACTTCCCTTTCCTATACTCTTCAAGGGTTGTGGAGAAGAAAGCTAGCAGTCTAAATTTGTCTGAGTGGCTCCAAACACCAGTGTTCTCAAGCATACCCAGCCTCTAATCCTACTCTCAATAGTTCGAATACCAACCACTGCATACCGCAGTAAAACAAACAGTCCACAGCTCTATGAGGAGATAAATACAACAGGGTAACAATCCCAAATGACAAGGTTAACACAGCTCAATTCAACAAGACGACTCAGAGTTGTTCTTGGCCCTACCGTGGCCAAAACAACTCGACAACAACCCAAAAATGTACTTGCATACACAACAACCCAAAAACCAGGGGAAGATAACAGCCACGCTTTTACCACTGCAGCAACGGGAGAAACACAAACTCACAGCAAATCCCACATGGAGATGAAAAGGTCTGATTCTCATCTTGGATATGGGAAACACATACGCAGACCCCCAAAACGTAAGGGCAAACATAGTCAACCAACATGGGCAAACAATAGCCCGTTCTCAACAATGAAGCCATGGCACACCTACACAATCGACAATGGAGGAGTAAACAGACCCTCAACCATTCCTAAGAAGAACATACACACCGGCCACCACCGTAGGAACAATACCCGCCCCGGCTCGAACGCTAATGGCCAAATTGGCACACCCTTGCTCTCTGCGTGAGGAACCACGATGGAGAACCCAAACGGTGCATGAGGAAGTAGGATCTCTCTGCGTGAGGATTGCCAGAACAAATCGCAATGGGAGGAAAACTAGCACCCCTCTATGTGAGAGTGAGCCAAACCCAAAACCTCTAAAGAAGTGGGATCATGGAAGAGTGGAATGAGTGTTTTCTTCTACCCCACGTGATGTGAAGAGGAAGAGTCCGCTGGTGGAGTGGGTATGTGGGCAAGGACTGACAGTCCTGCCACACCCACCACTACTCAGCAATAACTACACCCAACTAATATACAACAGAGGTTTAAATGGGTGGCCGACACATGGCAAACTTCCAATGACCCCCACGGGTTGGACAACCCCCCCTTAACCTTAGGAATCATGCCCTTTTCATTTAACGTTGCACTGTCATAGCTGGCCGTAGGTTTATTTTAATTAACGTGCATATTTACATGATGCCCAAAACTATAATGTGTCGGATAGCACGATATACATTGGCAACAATCCCTATTGCCGAAACATACACAACCAAATCGATGGTGGGGCTTTTGCCTTTAGCTCCACACCATGATTAATTACAAAATATACATCATGTATCCTTTAATGAAAAGAGGGTCAAAACCGAGACATTACAGTTGGGCTAGCACGAAATACCATTGGCATCGATTTTAATTGCCGAAACATAAACCACTAAATCGATGGCGGGGCCTTGGCCTTTAGCTCCACACCATCATTAAATACAGTATTTACATCACATATAATTTAATGCAAACAGGGTCAAAACCGGGGCGTTACATTAATATAATGATATAAACCTTTATGTAGCGGTTGTTTTCTTAATATAATGATATAAACAATTAACTAATATAATAATGATGATGATGATATAAACACTTTATGTTGTACAACTATGTAGGTTTTTTCTTATTAATGATTGAATTATGTATATTTCAAGGAAGAAGTCTAAACACACAATATTTTGTTTTTTTGCAAAAATTTGGATTTTTAATTATGAGAATTGATAACTAGATTGAGTCACTTTGGATAGGCTTAGGATCAATTTGTGTAGTGGTCACCATAACCCAAGAGTATATCCAACAGCCTGTAAGTCAGATATACCAATAAATAAATCTTGACTTCTCAAGGGTTGAGACATTTTGAGGCACAACTAAGGGGGCTGGGGGAACTCCTATCCAAGGGGTGTCTACACTAGCAAATTATATAAAACTTGTAGATAAAATTTTCATTTTCAACAAAGCAATAAATTGCAATTAATTATTACTTTTATTCAAAAACTTCTTTCATATAATCAATTAATGACTATAATTCATATTTCTAATTTCAATAATAACAATCATGCTACATAATAGTAATATTAGGTCATGTGGATGCTTACTTATCCTACCCCATTGCAATTACATTTTTTAGAAAGTTGGTATCATTATCCTATTAGCAATAAAACATGACAAAATCTTCTTGTTACTCTTATAGTATTTTCCATTTCGCAATAGCAAGTGGCAATGGCAATGTGAGGGACATTGCCACCTCATGGCTCTTGTTTAAATTGTTAATACCAATAACAATATATTTAAAAATGTAATAAGCTCTATGATATGGTTTTATTGGTTTGTGGAATAGGCTTATTATTATTATATTTAATTGAACTTTTCAAGAGATAAGGACTATGAGAAGCTTTTTTAAGAGATACAAACTATAAGGCATATTATGTTGTGAACGTTATATATGGTGTAAACATGTGTATTGGCCGATTAACCTGTTTATTGGTGGGTGAGCACATCAGCGGATGTCGGAGCATGAACTAGGGTTTCAGCGATGCAGGTTGATCGACCACCCTTTGGCCTCTGGCGGTTCCTGGAATGGGTCTCCCCACTCTTTGTCCTAACTTACCTGACTCTTTGTGGGATTCACCAAGCTACTTCTCTCGGTATCCCTCTATTGTTTCCTTAACCTTTTTTTGGTCTTCCTGTCTATATTCTTTGGTGTTTGGACTGCTCATCTTTGTGGGTAGTTTTTTGGTTAACTTCTTCTTGGGGTCATTGACCCAGAATCTTTTCCATGATTACTGGTGTGACTGCGTGCTATTATACTGTTTGGTGGGACATTAGTTGACCCCAAACCTTGGTGACTTTGATATTTTTTTTGGAGTCTCTGCTTGCTTGTGATTGTTTTTTAACTTCTAGCCCGAGTCGTCTGTAACCTTAGCTGCGTCGCTTACACTTTCTGGGTCGTCACTTGTATTAGACTTTTGGGGCAACAGCTTTCTGTCTTTGTGTCTGAGTACCTTGTCGACCTTGGTCTTTTTTTTTGTGGTATGTGGTCGCTACATTTGAGGCACCGACCTCTGTCACTGGTTTGGTGACTGCTCGCTAGGTTTTTCTTTTCGAGTATTATCGACTGAGCTGTGTTGTTTGGTGGTATTTGTGAGGGGGCTGTGGTTTCACGGGATATTGTGGCACTGATTGTCTTGCTCCTTTCTGGTAACTTACATGCAACAGGGCTTATCCAATGGCTGGTATTACAACCTAGGTTTTGTCTCTGACCAAGCGGATTCAATTGTACCTACACTGGCCGTTTTACTTTGATGGTTCTAGGGCATACTTTTGGATGCGGATGTAACCTACCAATGATTGTGGTATCTCAGGAGGAACAGGTGGTTTCCTAGCTTTTGGTGAGACTTGGTGACAGTGACTTATCTCAGGCTGCTCGAACCTGGGCTTGGTGAACAACAACCTAACTTGTAAGTATTCTCTACTACCTTGGTCATTTCTTGTTGTTTTCATTACCCCACTGTCTTGGTATTGGTCTCTTGTTGCCTTTATTT
Source organism: Pseudotsuga menziesii (assembly GCA_001517045.1). Taxonomy (NCBI): domain Eukaryota; kingdom Viridiplantae; phylum Streptophyta; class Pinopsida; order Pinales; family Pinaceae; genus Pseudotsuga; species Pseudotsuga menziesii. The sequence goes on along the minus strand of LPNX010056620.1, from coordinate 119,793 downwards.
GTTTTTGGGCTGGCTTTCTCACCAGCTTCCCACATGGAGTCCGCCCTCTCCTAGAGAGGGCTTAGTACCAACCATGTAAATCAAGTGGGATATACTATCTTTTTTTTGGTATTTGACCTTATCCTTCGACTTTTATGGTCGTGGTCTGTGTAGCTTTATGTGTATTGGCCTCTCGACATTTTTTATTCCTGGAGATACTCTCGTCTGATCTGTCTATCTGAGCTCTCCCTTTCTTGTGTTAGGTCATTTTGTGGTATGGATTCCTCGGGGTTATGCCCTCCTTTAGTCCATGAGGGGGGACAGACTCAACAAAGCTCGCAGAAAAGCCAAGGTGCTGACAACCCTTGAGTTTAGAAGTAGATATGTTCTGGGTCACGATGTAATGATGGATAGGGTTTTGAATCTTTGTCATAGGGCCCTTATCGGTCGTCTTGAATACTGCTCCATGAACCGGGAAGAATGGGTAGCCTGGGCGACCACGAACTATAAGCCTATCCTAAACTACATGCCCATGATTAGTCTTCTTGCAAATCAATGGTTGGTCATAGTATTTCTTGAAGATGTGGATGCTACCCATATACTTAATCAACTCTGGACCCAATGGGTCTCTGGTCCTTAGTCGCCGGCACACAAATTTCGATCCCCTAAGAGAGACGGTGGTAAAAATACATTTGTGGGTACTCATGCCTGCCCTACCCTTCCCCCTTTGAAACAGAGATATCCTGACCGATATAGCCAACACTTTGGGCAGATTTGTATCCTTAGAAAAAGACTTTCACTTGATCTTTGATAAAAGAACTGCTAAAGTTCTGGTTGAGATTGATATTACAAAAGATATACTGCCTGAAATTGACATTGATTGCAACAATTAGATATATGTCCAAAGACTTGACTACCTGAATATTCCCTTCAAGTGTAGTTATTACCATAATACTGATCATATGTGAAATAACTTCCCCTCACTTATCCACGGTCAACCTTTGAACCTGGGCTTCACGGACCTGCATCTTTCACCTAGATCTCCTTTGACAGACTCTCCACCCCCCTTTGAGCGTTTGCCTTTATCACCTACTGAACCGTTGCCACCTGGAGACTCCTCAGGTACACTTACCCCTTCTGGTCCCTATGTATCCTCCTCACCTACACACTTTGTTGACCTAACTTAGGGGGAACTTCAGCATATACAAGACATTGAGAATATCGCCTTGGCTCAGTTAGCTGCTAAACAGTCTTTGCCTAAGGTCATTCCCTCCTCAATTCCTCTTGTTTCTAGGACTTCCCGTGGGGTTTTTAGCACAGAGACTAACCCTCCTTTCACCTTGGTAGACTTCCCACCTCTTCAAAGTAACTCTCCCCCTATCAGGCCTGGATCCCCACCTATCCCTAGAACTACCCACTCCTTCTCTGATCCCTCCCTCCTAAAGTCTTTAGCCATGTTTTTGGATAAATCACCTATTTCACCCTCTACTATACCACTGGACTCTATCAGGTATGAAAATGTGACCATAAGAAAATCCAAAAGGGGAAAATCTACTAACCAGCCTATTGCAGATTTGGGTACCTCGGGTCATTATACTCCCCTCTCTGCTAGACTAAAAGTAGCAACTAGATTACACAATTCTCCTCAGGCACTTAGAGCTCATTCACCTGTAGATCAGGTTGACCTATGAGGATCATCTCTATTAACATTCATGGGTTTGGAGGGCCTACCAAACAAAAGGCCCTCAGGACACTTTTCTCTAACTTAAAACCTAATTTGATTTTGTTACAAGAAACTATGTGTGATTATGTTACTGCTCTCAGTATTTTTGCTAAGTTGAATCCTGGATGGGAATTCTGTGCACTTGATGCACAAGGGCTCTCGGGTGGCCTGCTCACTGGTTGGAATCCTCACCTCACCAGATGTAAAGCCTTCCAGTCCTATGCAGGCATCCTGATCAAAGCTAGTTTCAAAGGACTAGACTCTGTTTTCTCTATCATGAATTGTTATGGGCCTTACTCTAATAGAGTTCTTTTCTGGGATAATATCCAAAAAGGAGGTATTTTTTACTATCCTAATCTCATCCTATCCGGGGACCTGAATTTTACTATATCAGAAGCTTAAATATGGGGTGATAGAGCTATAAGGGATCATTTGGTACATTACTTCTCACACCTTCTGGACTCCAACCAGCTTGTGGATTTGGCACCAAAATATCCTGGACCTACCTGGAGGAATGGTCGCATAGGAGCTGATGGAGTCAGCAAAAGACTTGATAGATTTTTAGCCTCTACCCACCTTATTATTGCTCTAAACCTTTATAATTCTTGGATCCATCCTTACGAGATTGCTAATCACTTCTCTAATTGTCTTGAGTGGAATATCTTTCCCACTTGCCACTGGTATCCTTTCAAGTTCAATAGAGTTTGGCTATCTGACAAAAATTTATGCACCCTTGTTGACTCCTCCTGGTCATCCCCTATGCCCAGCTCCTTGAATTCTATGAATGTATTCTCATATAAACTTCAGAGACTCAAAGGTTCTATAAAAGATTGGGAAAAGAAGACTACATCTTCCAGAGCACTTGAGGCTCTTGAGATTGACTCAGCTATCCTTAACCTCCTTGTTACCAGACAGTCAAGTATATTGACTGCTGAGGAAAATTCATAACTTACTAAGCATAAGGCTATAAAGGATATTTTACTAACACACCAGGTGATCACTTGGAAGTTGAAAAGTAGGATTGACTGGTTAAATGAGGGAGATGCAAACACAAATTTTTTTCACTCCTATGCCTCAACTAGGAGGAACTCTAAGTCCATATGGGGCCTCAGGATTCATGATGATGAACTTATTGAGGATGAGAATAAGCTTAAGGAGATGGGAGCTCAACACTTCTCTGAGTTATTTGTTGATGAAGGTAATACAAATATTGAGGCTCAACTAAAAGTTGTCAGACTCTTCCCCTCTTTTGTACAAGATGAGGATATTGAACTTTTTCAGGCTAAGGTATCACTTTGTGAGATTGAGGATGTTCTCAAAGGATTCAAGAAAGACAAAAGCTCAGGACCTGATGGCTGGCCTGTTGAATTTTATCTACATTTCTTTACTTTGGTGGGTCTTGATATCCTTAATGCTGTGGAACAATCTAGGCTAGAGGGGAGGGTAATTGGTGCAATTAATTCTACATTTATCACTCTCATCCCTAAACGTGACAAGCCTCTTTACTTCTCAAACTTTAGACCTATATCCCTCTGCAACCTAGTATACAAAACTATCTCTAAGTTAGCAGCAAACCGTTTAAAGCCTCTTCTTGACAGATCCATCTCTAAAAATAAGTTTGGTTTCCTACGCAACAGACAGATCATTGAACCTGTTGGTATTGCTCAAGAGACATTACATTCCATAAAATAGAGAAAGGAAAAAGTCATGGTACTTAAGCTTGACCTCGTAAAGGCTTTTGATAGAGTGAACTGGACTTTTCTTCGACTGGTCCTTCTACAAATAGGTGTACCGGTGTTAGGGGTAAATTGGGTTATGGGTTGTGTAGAATCCTCAAATTTTGTTGTACTTATCAAGGGGATCCCTTCTCGATTCTTCATGGTATCCAGGGGTATCAGACATTGTGTTAGCTAGTTTTTGTTGCAGAACTGGATAATATGTTGCCACTCTGTCAAACTTTGAAGCCCAGCAGGATGAAGCATAGCAAAATGAAGTACAGTGAAAAGTCAAAGAAATATCTCATCATCTAACAGTCCTCATTTAATCTGAGCTCTAATCCAATGGTTCCTGAGTCACATATGGAACTTTTATATTATGAAGCAACGAGATTACAGAATGAAAAATAACTGAAATGATAATGATTCATCTTCGTTCTAACTGTCTCTTGATTAGGGAACATGAAGAGTTTAGCATAGTATTGATTCAATGAGAAGCCAATGGGATTAGGGAATTAGAGAATGACTATTTGTGGAATGGAGAGAGTCAAACAAGCTGGGTATTCGAAGGACTTAAGGGTTTTTAGTTAGAAAAATAAAAAAAGGGCTCTTAACTGTTTCCTTAATGATGTGTCAAGTGTAACAGTTTTGACATATGGTATTCGTGGAATGTAAATCGGTCTGTACAGGCAATATAAATAGAAGACGAGAAAAACATTGGGTGTCAGCTGTTCAGTGAGGTAATTTTGAGTATGAGAGATTGAGTACATTTCAGAAAAGATTGAAGAGCTATACACGATAATGAACATAGTTTAACATTTGCAGAGTATAAATAACATAGATGAATAACAACAGAGAGGTGCATAAAAGTAACGAGAAGATAATGAATGAATCTAGATGAGGAAGAACAGATGAACAATACAACAACAGTCTTGGTGAGTTTGGTATAAATTCAGCCTTAATGTTAAATCAAGAAGAATGTACAGAGATGTAAAATTTAGAATATCTGTTATGAAGAGTTGTAACACTGTCTAGTCCAATTTGTACTGTAAATGAAAGATTTACAAAGTAAAGTTTAGACAGTGAGGGTTATTGAAGAGTCTGTAAAAAGTCTATAAATTCAAAGTAGACCAGGGTGGTAGGGTGGAGCAAGGGAGAACAGAGTTCTCTGGGGTTTTGTAGCTTCCCTCTGGCTATTGCCAGAAAATAGATACAAGTTGGTGCTTGTAAAGTTGGAAGTTGTAGCTTCCAGAGGTAGTATCCTCGTCTGAGTTGGAGCTCAGACAAAATAAAAGAATGTAAAGAGGAGTTGTAGCTTGCCTTTCATTCTTAAGAAGAAGAGTTTTTTTTCTTTTGGGTTTCCTCGTGAAAAACATTGTGTCTCATGCTCATTGATGTGATTGATTGTTGATTGTCATTTAATAGCTGCTATATGTTGAATGGTCTGAACTAATCTTTATAATATACATTGTTTTAAAATACAATTTTGGTATAGAACTGATTCACCCCCCCCCTCTCAGTTCATTAAGTTTTCCAACAATTGGTATCAAAGCAAGGTTACTTCAAAACACAGTCTAACCACTGGAAGTTAGATCATAAACAATGGACAAGAAATCAGAATTTACCAAACATGGGCTGCCTCTATTTGATGGACATAACTATGCTTTTTGGAGTATAAGAATGAAATTTTTTCTACAGTCTCAAGGAGTTGATATATGGAAAGCTTGTTTAAATACATATAATGCTCCAACAACTATCCCAATAGATCCTATAAGTAGAAGACTCTATGAGAGTAATTCAAAGGCTATGTATGGTATTCTAGGAGGTCTAGCAGCTTCAAAATTTGTTAAAGTAATGAACTATACCTCAGCAAAAGAAGTTTGGGACAAACTGAAAAATAGTCTATGAAGGGGATATTAAAGTTAAAAATGCCAAACTACAAACATATAGATCTCAGTTTGAAAGTTTGAAAATGGAAGAATCTGAAGATATAGCCACTTATTTCATTCGAATAGATGAAGTTGCCAATACCACGAGAGGGCTAGGACAAAAGATTGAAGATGATGCTATTGTACAAAAAGTCCTTAGATCTCTTCCTGCTAGATTTGATCCTAAGGTTTCTGCATTAGAAGAAAGAGCAGATTTAGATACTTTAGATATGGATACACTTCATGGAATACTGACTGCATATGAAATGAGAATATCTGGTGAGACTTCTTCCAGGAAAGAAGCAGCATTCAAAGCAGCAAAGAAGGAGAAGAAGAAGAAAGAAGAAGAAGTGAGCCATTCTGAAAAATCAGAAGAAGATGAAGAAGAAGCAAATTTTGTCAAGAGCTTGAAAAGAGGTACAGGTAAGTACAAAGGTAAGCTTCCTTTGAAGTGTTTTGGATGTGGTAGAATAGGCCACTTCGCTTCCAAATGTCCATATAGTAAGAACTCTGACAATGAGGAAGAAAGCAGTAAAAAGCCAAAGCAATACAAAAATAAATATAAGAAGTCTTTCAATAAACGTACTTTCAAGAAGAAGAGTTTATTTACTAAAGAAGAAAGTGACATATCTGATTTTGATGAAAGTGATGATCAGTCAGATGAGAATCTCTTTATGGCTTTGGAAAATCAAAAAGACCAGTCTAAAGAGGAAGAAGAAGGTGAAGTGGATTTAGAAGTAGAATTGGTAAGTGCTCTATGTGATTTAAGAAGAGAAAGAAAAGAATGTAGACATCTTAAGAGAAGTGTTAAAGAACTTGAGGATGAGTTGAAAACATCAAATGATTTATTTGAAAGTACTGAAGCAATGGTGATTGAATTAAAACTCAAACTGGAAGAAGCTAGAATCACTGAAGGATCTCTAAACAAATTAATTATTGAAAAGGATAAAGAGATTGAAAAACTGAAATTAGAAGTTGTCTTATTAAGGAAGAAGGTACAGGAAAGTAACATGAATCACAGTTCATCAATTTTAAATCAGATAATAGAGAGTCAGAGATCTGTAAATGATAAATCTGGACTTGGTTATAAGGCAGCAGTGATTAATGATTGTTCTAGTTCAAGTGTGAAAGAAACAGGTACAGAAAAAAAGAATGAGAAAGGAGCTGATAAGAATTCAGTGGTTGAGAAACAGGAAGAAAAATCAAGACAAATTGTTCAGAGAAGGACACATGACAGGTATCACAATAAGTTTAATGGCTATTGTTTTTTTTGTTACAATTATGGACACAAGGCTGTGTTTTGTAATAAGTTTTCAAGAAAATTATATGGACATAATGGTTATGAGAAGTCTAGACATGGATATGGAAAAAGATTGGATGTGACAAGTCAAAACAGAAATAGTAATACTCATAACAGATTTGATACTTTAAACCATGAAACAAAATGTTATAAGTGTCAAAATTTTGGTCATATTTCAAGGAACTGCCCGATCAACTCTCAGAAATTTAATGAACACATCTATACACATCGATAACCTCAAATTTGGAAAAGAAAGACTGAAAATATGAAAGGTGAGAAATGTAATGTAGCCCTACAAGCTGAACATAAAATCAAATGGATAATAGACAGTGGCTGCTCAAAACACATGACTGGAAATAAACATCTATTTATTAAATTAGATAAAGGAAAAGAAGGTTCAGTTACTTTTGGGAATGATCAATCAACTAGGATAATAGGAAGAGGCACAGCATGTCTAAATAGTTAAAAGAATTTGGCTGAGAATGTCCTGTTGATAGAAGATATGGAACACAACTTGCTAAGTGTTAGTCAAACATGTGACAAGGGACGATACATGATAGTTGATTCAAGTGGTTGTCAGAACAGAGATGTGAAAACAGATAAACTAATAGGTACAGCCACAAGAAATTCAAACAATGTTTATATTCTAGATGAGAAAAAGAATGAATGTTATCTTAGTAGTGAGAATGAGAGTTGGTTGTGGCACAAGAGACTAGGTCATATTAATTTTGATAATCTGATCAAGGTGAGTAAAAAGGAAGCAGTAAGAGATTTACCATCTCTAAAGAATCTTTCAGGTTCAGTATGTAAGCAATGTCAGCATGGGAAACAAACAAGGGTCAGATTTAAAACAAAAGAGTATTCCACAACTAAACCACTTGAAATAGTGCATACTGATATTTGTGGGCCCATGAGAATAGAAGGGATGAAAGGAGAAAAGTACTTTTTATTATTTGTGGATGATTACACTAGGATGACTTGGTTGTACTTGCTGAAAAAGAAATATGAGGCTTTTGACTGTTTTCATACTTTTAAAGAATTTGTTGAGAACGAATGTGAAAGAAAAATAAAATGACTGAGATCTGATAATGGAGGAGAGTATGTGTCAAATGAGTTTAACAGACTATGTGAAGTGAACGGGATAAAGAGACACTTCTCTGTGACTGAAACACCCCAACAGAATGGGGTAGTAGAGAGGAAAAACAGAACAGTGGTAGAGATGGCGAGAACCATGCTCCATGAAGCGAAGTTGAGTAACGTGCTGCGGCCTCAAGCTATTCACACAGCTGTTCACATTCTGAATCGATGTCTACTAAGAAATAACCAGTTTGTCACGCCATATCAGATGTGGAAAGGAAGACCAGCCAGCGTTAAGCACTTTAAAATTTTTGGCTGTAAGTGTTACATCAAACGTGTAGATCCACATTTGGGAAAACTAGACTCTAGAACCGATGAAGGAATATTAGTTGGCTACTCCTGTTCTAGAAAAGCATATAAATGTTATAATTTTAGACTGAGAAAGATTGTTGAAGCCATAGATGTAACGTTTGATGAATCTGCGTTCCTAAAATCAAAGACTAGACAAAAGAATGTTCACATTCCTGACATATATGATAAGCACATATCAGATGATGAAAAGGATGAAACAGAGGAGGTTCAGGCTGATGATAGTGACAGATTTACATTTGATGATGAACAATACTTCAGTCCTTCAAAAAGCACAATTCCAACAAAGACTTCAAGCAGTCGGATCCATAAGAATCATCTTGAAGAATTTATAATTGGGGACATAAACTCAAGAGTCAAAACAAGAAGCAGAAAACAACAGACCATCCCTGATAAACAGGTATCACTCCTCTCTCTGACTGAACTGAAAAATGTGGATGAAGCTATCAAAGATGAGCATTGGGTAAACGCTATGAAGGAAGAGCTTAGTCAAATCGAAAAGAATCATACCTGGGAACTAGTTCCTAGACCTGCAAACAAAAATGTAATAGGAGCTAAGTGGGTTTTCAGGAATAAACTGGATGATACAAGAAAAGTAACCAGAAATAAAGCAAGACTAGTCTGCAAGGGTTATGCACAGGTGGAAGGGATAGACTATAGTGAAACATTTGCCCCTGTTGCTAGAATGGAAGCAATAAGATTGATCTTAGCATATGCCATCTCCAAACAAATAAAAGTCTACCAAATGGATGTAAAGTCAGCCTTCCTAAATGGTGATTTGGAAGAGGAGGTCTATATGGAGCAGCCAGAAGGGTTTCATGTACAGGATGCATCACAGTTCATGTACCGATTGAAGAAAGTGTTATATGGATTAAAGCAAGCACCAAGGGCGTGGTACTCCAGACTGGACAACTATTTGCTGCAACAAGGATTCAAAAAAGGTAATACGGACAGTAACCTTTATATTAAAGAAGAGAATGACAGTCTGATTATTATAGAGGTGTATGTTGATGACATAATCTTTGGGAGTGATGATGATAGACTGAGCACAAAGTTTGCTGAAAGCATGCAGCAGGAATTCGAAATGTCTATGCTAGGAGAGATGAAATTATTTCTTGGATTACAAATCCATCAATGTGACAGAGGTATCTCTATTTCTCAGACTAAATACATTAATGAAATGTTAAAGAAATTCAAAATGGAGGACTGTAAACCAGTTGGTACTCCAATGGTTGCTGGCTGCAAACTTAGTAAAGATGTTGATCAGACTATGTATAGATCCATGATTGGAAGCTTGCTCTATGCTACAGCAACTAGACCAGACATTATGCATGTTGTATGTCAAGTTGGAAGATTTCAGGCTTCTCCAAAGCATACCCATTTACTAGCAGTCAAGTGAATTCTCAGATATTTAAAAGGCACAACAGAATATGGATTATGGTATCCAACAGGTAACACATTTGATTTATATGCATTCACAGATGCTGACGGGGATGGATGTATTGATGACAGGAAAAGTACCAGCGGTGCAGCTTTTTTCCTTGGGGGTTGTTTAGTGAGCTGGTCCAGTAAAAAGCAGTCCTCTGTCTCATTATCTACAGCTGAAGCAGAGTATATAGCAGCAACAGGATGTTGTACCCAGATTCTTTGGATGAATCAGATGTTGAAAGATATGCATATACAGTATGATGATCCCATTCCCATTTTATGTGATAATACAAGCGCAATAAGTATTTCAAAGAACCCAGTGATGCATTCAAAGACTAAACACATACCTATAAAGTATCATTTTCTGAGAGAGCAGGTGCTGTCCAGGGTGATTAAACTTGAATATGTTGGGACAAAAGATCAGATTGTTGATATTTTTACTAAGCCATTGCCTAAATCCCAGTTTGAAATGCTTCGAGCTCAGTTGGGGGTTTGTCCTCTATGAATATTCTATCTTTCACATTACAGGTTGCCAAGTCCCTAATGTTCTGATTTCTTGTTGGCAAATGGTTCCAGGTTCTAGTTATTCCTGTTTTCTTGCTTTCTGGACACATTCTAACCAGGTTGGTTTTCTTTTTCAGCTATTCTTGATTACAGTGAAAGGGGGAGCCATGCTCGCAGGGGGAGTTCTCTTTCTATCTTTGACATGGATGTCAAAAGGGGGAGAAAGCTTTCAAAGTTTTCCATCATGTCAAAGGGGGAGTTTGTTAGCTAGTTTTTGTTGCAGAACTGGATAATATGTTGCCACTCTGTCAAACTTTGAAGCCCAGCAGGATGAAGCATAGCAGAATGAAGTACAGTGAAAAGTAAAATAAATATCTCATCATCTAACAGTCCTCATTTAATCTGAGCTCTAATCCAACGGTTCCTGAGTCACATATGGAACTTTTAGATTATGAAGCAATGAGATTACAGAATAAAAAATAACCGAAATGATAATGATTCGTCTTCGTTCTAACTGTCTCTTGATTAGGGAACATGAAGAGTTTAGAATAGTATTGATTCGATGAGAAGCCAATGGGATCAGGGAATTAGAGAATGACTATTCGTGGAATGCAGAGAGTCAGACAAGCTGGGGATTTGAAGGACTTAAGGGTTTTCAGTTAGAAAAAGAAAAAAGGGCTCTTAACTGTTTCCTTAATGATGTGTCAAGTGTAACAGTTTTGACATATGGTATTTGTGGAATGTAAATCAGTCTGTACAGGAAATATAAATAGAAGACAAGAAAAACATTGGGTGTCAGCTGTTTAGTGAGGTAATTTCGAGTATGAGATATTGAGTACATTTCAGAAAAGATTGAAGAGCTGTACACGATAATGAACAGAGTTTAATATTTGCAGAGTATAAAGAACAGAGATGAATAATAGCAGAGAGGTGCAGAAAAGTAACGAGAAGATAATGAATGAATCCAGATGAGGAAGAACAGATGAACGATACAACAACAGTCTTGGTGAGTTTGCTATAAATTCAGCCTTAATGTTAAATCAAGAAGAATGTACAGAGATGTAAAATTTAGAATATCTGTTATGAAGAGTTGTAACACTGTCTAGTCCAATTTGTACTGTAAATGAAAGATTTACAAAGTAAAGTTTAGACAGTGAGGGTTATTGAAGAGTCTGTAAAAAGTCTGTAAATTCAAAGTAGACCAGGGTGGTAGGGTGGAGCAAGGGAGAACAGAGTTCTCTGGGGTGTTGTAGCATCCCTCTGGTTGTTGCCAGAAAATAGGTACAAGTTGGTGCTTGTATAGTTGGAAGTTGTAGCTTCCATAGGTAGTAGCCTCATCCGAGTTGGAGCTCAGACAAAATAAAAGATTGTAAAGAGGAGTTGTAGCTTGCCTTTCATTCTTAAGAAGAAGAGTTTTTTTTCTTTGGGGTTTCCTCATGAAAAACATTGTGTCTCATGCTCATTGATGTGATTGATTGTTGATTGTCATTTAATAGCTGCTATATGTTGAATGGTATGAACTCATCTTCATAATATACATTGTTTTAAAATACAATTTTGGTATATAACTGACTCACCCCCCCCTCTCAGTTCATTAAGCTGTCCAACACATGGATGGCCTCTGCCCCCTCTACTCTTTATCCTAATCATAGAAAGTCTAAGTTTACTTATCACAAATGCTCAGATCAATGGTGACATCTTGGGTGTCAAGGTGGCACAACACACCCTTCTTACTCACTTGTTTTTTGTTGATGACGTCCTATTGTTTCGCAATGGGACTATGGAGGAATGTCTACATTTTAAATCTCTATTAGACCTCTTCTACTTGGAAACAAGTATGAGAATAAGTGATGAGAAATCATCTTTCCTGTATAATGGCATTGATGAGTCCTGCAGGGTAAGGATCTTCTCGTTGCTACCCTACAAAATGGAACCATTGGATGTTGGTTTCAAGTATCTAGGATATTATCTTAAGCCCTCATGATACTGTGTTAATGATTGGAGATGGTTTATCAGAAAGTTTGACAGTAGAATTAATAATTGGACTTATAGGTTACTTTCCTTGGGTGGCAGACTGATTTTGGTAAAATCTGTTCTCTTGGGACTGGCTGTATACTGGCTCTCACTTGCCCGTCTGCCCAGATCTATTATACATTATATCCGGAGTGCCACCTTCAATTTTCTCTAGGGAAACCATAAAGGATACTCCAGATCACATCTAGTTGATTGGCATAAGATATCACGGCCATATGAATGTGGAGGTTGGGATATAAAGAATCTTGATTGGTTCAGTTTGGTGCTAAGGTTGAAGAGTCTCTGGCTTGTACTGAAAGGAAATGGCCTTTGGACCACCATTATCAAGTATAAATATCTCAAGAACAAATCGATGGATGTTTGGCTCCGTCAACAAAGCTTCACGGTACAGGGTACCTCTTTCTTTTGGAACGGGTTCATTCGAGCTATTTCATGGCTAACCAGATGCCTCGGTTTGAAGATTGGTAATGATCACAAGATCAAAATTGGTATTGATCCGATTGTTGGGCACAACTCAGATTGTAGACTTCCTGTGGACCTTAGAACATACTTAGCTGATTATGGTATATCTCATCTCTCGGATGCTAGGAATTGGGGCATTGAAACGGTCTCTCAATCATATTGGCTCACTGCAGATGACTTGGAACTTGTTGGTCATTGGAAAACTACTTGGAACAACTATATAGCTGGGCTTTCACATGGCTCTGTCAGATTGCGCGATGGGCGTGACACACTGTTATGGATGTATAATAGCAAAAATGGTAGGGTAAGTGCAAAACTTGCCTACGATTGCATTGCTACTTGCCATTCTCTAGAACCCTCTGATCGTACCCTCTCTCAGATTTGGAATTGCAACATTCCTTTGAAGATTATTTGCTTTACATGGTTATGTCTGAACAACTGTATTAACACTTGTGATAACCTATTTAAGAAAGGGTGGATTGGTCCTATTTGGTGTTGCTTATGCAAGTGCTCACTCGAGTCGGTTTCCCACATCTTTCTGGATTGCACCTACACATAGAGGGTTATTCAGATTCTTAGCTCGGTCTTACAGTGCCCTCTCATTTGGAAAGAGTCTTCATATTTGTTGAATCTGGAGCTTTGGTTCAAAAATGAAAGACAATTGGCTTACTTACCTCTTTTTCTATGCTGGCAGCTGTGGCTATCATGGAACAGATGTATATTTGATGATATTAAGCCTGATCCCAAATATACTATTTCATGCATTTTAGAACAGCTCAAACAACATCCTTCAACTGCACTGAACAGTAGGAAAAAAAGAAATGTTGGCCCAGCCTCTTCTATTACATATCCGGTTGGTTATTTTGACGTTACTGCTACAGTTTTGAATGGAGGTATAGTACATTTCCTTATCAGTTCAAATCATTACTTTAATTTGAAGATGGGTGTTGGAACTAGCACCAACACTAGAGCAAAACTTCTTGCTCTCTGGACTCTTATGTACTTTGCCAAACTGATAGGGTTGCCCTGTCTTCACATTTTGGGAGACTCCTCTGCCATCATTAACTGATTAAATAGGAAGTCTGAACTTTCAGCTCTCAACGTTGATGGTTGGTGTCTAAATATCAGAGAGCTAGAATCTTACTTTCTCCATTATGATGCCTCCCATGTTTACCAAGAACACAATGTTATTGCTTATGGCTTATCCAAAGAAGCTCTATCTTTGGCCTCGGGCCTTCTTCATGTTTCATAATTTTCTGAGGGGGAATGTGTGCTTATAGATACTTTACAGCTATTTTAGCTTGTATCACTCTTGACTCTTCTCATCTTTGATGACTATGTATGATTACATCCTTTGGATGTCAGAGGTGAATCTTCCCTCTGTTTAGCTTACCCCCATAGGTGTTTCTTTGGATTAGCCATTGTCCATGACGCTGTGCTTCCGTGTATCTACGAGCTTTGTTGGAGTTAGTGGAAGATAGCTATGTGTTTTGCCTCCCCTTTGTGGAGCTGATGTTTTTTTTACTGCTTGATGTAAGTGGCTGGGTCTATGACTGATAGCTCCGATGTTGAAGGTTTAATTGTGATAAGCTTGGCTTGATGATGTAAAAAGTTACCTTTGATTTTATTGAATACCAAGGAACAATATTTTCTTCTGGAAAAAGGCATATTATGTTGTAATTATTTTTAAGTCAAATTAATTTGAATTCATATTTTTACCTTAAGCAACTAAAATGTAGACTTTTTTTTAAAATATATGATATGTTTTTCAGCAAAATTGCTTCATAAGTCACAGTTCAAGATTGCTACACCCATTATACTGAGTTGCATTATTTACTTTTATTTTTTTTATATATCCATTTGGTAAATATCTATCTATTGGTCACAATTTATTGTTTATGATAGTATCTTCTCATCTTACAACTATTATCCAAATTCATAGAAATACATCATAGACAACTTATAAAATTGAGTATAAATAAAATGAAGTTTAAATATTTCTTGTTTATATGTACAAATTCAATCCTAAATAAAATTTGAAAACAATTATCTTGGGCATCACAACCCTTTTTTTAAGAACTTTTAAAATAAAATAAAAATGTTAGACGTACGGAACTGACAAATAACTCTGCAACGAGTCATCACAACGGTCACAAACCTTTATAAATTCAAAAGATAATAAAAAAATTAAAAGTTCGCTAGCCGTTTCCTTTCTAGGAAAATGAAACTAAACAGCTGTCCAGCTTCGGTCTGAAAACTATAAATATGGTGTGTTCTTCAATGTCATGATAACCCAATCGCATCTCGAAGTATTCTCAAGGGTTTTTATCTGATCTGTGAAGGAATTTTAGATTTTACAGTGCGCGTTATTCCCTGCTTTTGCTTCCGTGGGACTTTGAATTTGCAGGTTTGTCTGTTCGAGCTGTCTTTCATTTAGTTTATTTCCATTAACAATTATGGGCATTTCGTTCAAATCCTGTTTTCCCTCATTGTTTTACATGGGCATTTCGTTCAAATCCTGTTTTCCCTCGTTGTTTTACAGGCCAGTGAAATGGGTCAAATTGAGTATTCTGAGAAATACTACGACGAAACCTATGAGTACAGGTATGATACATTTCCTGTTTGAAGGATTTTGATGGTTTATTCTTTGAACTTCTAGGTTTAAGGTTTTAGAGCTTACATTCTGAAGGACAAATTCGTTAAGAACTTCCGTTTATGTTCAGTTTCAGTTGGAAAAAGGCCTTGAGTCGTGTTTAATTATGTGTGCAGGAACGTTGAGCTTCCGCCTGATGTCGCCAGGCTTCTTACCAAGAATTGCCTTCTGACTGAGGTAAGCCATGAGTATTCTTCTTCGGGCTTGCAAGGCCGATGCTAGCGTCGTTATTTTCAAGGGTGTGGTGTACGAAACATCCTCTTTGATTATTGGGTTTTCCCTGATTCAGAGTTATACGCTTAGGATTTTGGGTATGATTTGTTTCGTTTTATGGTTGGGTACAGAGAGAGGGTTTCGTGTAATGGAAATAAAATAAAATTCGCGTGTGCCATATGTTGGTTACTTCGGGTTTTAGTTATTGGGTTTTGCCTAATTCAGGGTTATCGGCTTAGGATTTTGGCCAATTCTAGTTTAGGAACAATTTGATTGTTTATATTTTGGGATCCTGGCTATTGACACGGAAGTTAAGCTCACCTTGCATACAGAGATATATGGAAATGAAATCAGGTGACAGGAAAACCCAACGCCCACACTCTGTAAAATCTAGCAGTGTTTATAAGCGTTTTGAAAATTCCATGAAGATTTATGGAAAAAAACTGGTAAAAACCAGCCGGAAGAAAACTGGTAAAACCTAGCCGAAAACAGAGGTCAAAAAGTCCCCTGTTTAGACGACTCGTTTCTATTTTCAGTGTTTTCCTTATTTCTGGGTCTCTTACCTCGGGGTTTGGCAGAAAAGATTAAAGACCCTGTCCTGTATGCACATCTATTGGTCTGTCCAGCGTTTCTATGTTTTAGGATGAAGAAACTTATGTTAGATTCGCAACCAGGACAGTTCAGTTAATCTCTTTCTGCCCTAGCCCTTGGACATTGCATGGGGTGGGGTTCTTTTGAGTTGAGATTACTGAATGGCCAGATTCAAGCTTTACAATTGGTTTTATTCTTTTGGGGTTGTGGGTCAAAGAGAGGCTCTAGAAGTATCTATATTACCAGGCAGGATGACCTAGAGTCTATACTCACTGAATTATCTGCAAACATCAGTGGTTGCTTTGGCAGTTTATTTGTGAGCCTTGCTGAACTGAGTGCGCTCCCCTGTGTGTCCAAACCCACTGGTATTTCCTTCCAAGTGTTGAAACATGCTACTAGGCTGCTACTACATTCTAGACAGCAAAGATCCTCACAGGGCTTGTTTTTTTCTAGTCCTGGTAAATAAAGGCTCGGAGATTTTGGAGTTGGAGACACCGAGTGACCAAATTCAAGCTCTGCAATTGTTTTTTAATTTTATTTTTGGGTTTAGATCAGAGGAATGATCTAGATGTATCTTCTGGTGAAGATTCACACCTGAGGTATTCCCAGACAGGGTGACCTGGAGTATTCTCCAAATAATCTGCAAACTCCAGTGGTTAGTTTGGCAGTTTTTTTGTGAGCCTGCCTGGAGTGAGTGCGCTTCTGTATGTGTGTTTCCAATCCCATTGGTATTTCCTGTCAAGGAGTGGAAATATGCTACTAGGCTGCTACTCGATTTTAGACAGCAAAATCCCCACAGTGCTGTGCTTTACCCTGGTCCTGCTAAACCAACCGGTTTTAAACACCTAATAGCGAAATTTGAATACCTCTCATAGATATGAAAATATGCATTTTTTTGGAAGAATTTCAGACTTAGGATGAACCAGAAAAAATAATTCATTCCTTGAAAATTTGCAATGTAGTTTGTTTTAATACTTTAAATTTTTTTTGAGCCTGCCTGGAGTGAGTGCGCTTCTGTATGTGTGTTTCCAATCCCATTGGTATTTCCTGTCAAGGAGTGGAAATATGCTACTGCTACTCGATTTTAGACAGCAAAATCCCCACAGTGCTGTGCTTTACCCTGGTCCTGCTAAATCAACCGGTTTTAAACATGTAATAGCGAAATTTGAATACCTCTCATAGATATGAAAATATGCATTTTTTTGGAAGAAGTTCAGACTTAGGATGAACCAGAAAAAATAATTCATTCCTTGAAAATTTGCAATGTAGTTTGTTTTAATACTTTAATTTTTTTTTGAAATTTATGCAGTGCGTTTTTCCCTTATGAGTTGAGTGGTATCTAAGAAACAAGAAAATAAGTTGGTTGACTGTATCATATTCTACTGTAACTGAAATTCAAATTTCCAAATTTCTATACAGCAATAGCAATATGCTCAAATCTTGCTACTATAGTTATAGTTACACTTCACTTCACTCGTTTTAAAATTTATTTCTCACAATAGCTATCCATTATAAAAAAGAGAGGTCCCTTGTTTCCTGCTAATATATGACGCAAAGCTTGGCTTGCTCATGTACCTTGAATCTAGGATGCAGAACAAGAAATAAGGGTCAGTGGTATTAATCCTAGAATGGCAAACACCATTAGAGATTTGGCAACATGCCTACTAGTCTGGTACTATATCACATCAAATATCTGCACAGGTTTTGTTCTTTTGCTGATTCCTTCCCGACAAGTCAGGCACCTTTCTTTTATGTTATATAGCTGTTCCATGGTGAAGTGGCTGCGTTGCTCATATAAATTATCTCATGAACTGATTCACACTGATTCAGACCACTATAAAAGGAACGGTGTGTGTTTGAATACTTGATTGGATCCAAATCCAAATCTAAAATTATGCTTTCTGGGCCAGTATTCTTATATATTTTTATGAAATAAAATTTGCATTTTTATTTACAAAGAATTCAATATATGTGACTTCCACCAAATAATGTGTGAGGTATACACATTGGAAGTAGTTTTATGTGTTAATAGGTTCTTATTTCCTGCTACGAATGCTGCCTACGTTTCAGTGCTCAACCTCGATAGGCAGTGGAAACCACCTCCTGGAATAAGATGGGGCAGAGAAAGGGTATTTCAATTGAATCCATGTTCCCGGGAAATCGACATTTAATTTCATCAATTCTGCAAAATCACATACCAGGTCCACAGAACTAGTAGGTTTTTTGTTCATCCATTTTTTCAACCCAAGCTTAGCATAGCATAGATCCATTTTAACATCTATATCTCTATATTAAGCATTTTTAATTCTTTCTTTTATTTTAACTCTTTGCATCGGCCCTTTTTTTAACATTAAACATCAAACATCAAACGGAGATCAGATCACTTTAAGTTTTTTCAATTCATTTTATTAACATTCCTGCCTGGTCTAAAGATCGCCTTAATTGTAATGTATTTTTTCCTGTCTTTTCGCTCTCCTAAAAAAATGTCATTTCTTTACTGTTTATTTTGTTCCATCCATTTATAATGCAATTAATGTTTTTTTGGTTTTGTTACCTGTCCGAGTTTGAAGTTGTCCTAGTATATCCTCTCGTATATGCTCATAGCTATTATATGAATCATTTTATTGTGGCAGCAATAGCTTTGCTTTTGTTTTGTAATACCATGTTAGATTTTACCTCTTTAAGGGGCGGGGTTTGAATTATTTTGTGTTAAATTGGTTATTTGATCAGAATGAATGGCGGGGTATCGGGGTTCAGCAGTCTCGTGGGTGGGAGCACTATGCTATTCACCAGTCTGAGCCGCACATTATGTTATTCAGAAGGCATTTGAATTACGATCAAAATCACCAGCACCCTGAGGCACACATCATGTTATTCAGAAGGCCTTTCAATCACCAGCAAAACCAGCAGCAACAGCCACAACAGCATCCAACATAGGCTATGAGTCTGATTTAAATGACTATAATATCAATGAAGTCTTCAATTGATATTCAACCCATCATTTTCTCGACCAATTCCATCTATGTGACAAAAGGTCCTCATCATGGCATGTACTTTGTCCACCTTTTTTATTTCAATGTTTTTCTATGAGTAACTTGGTAACAGCGAATGTTGACATTTGGTAGTAATGAAAATGTTTCTTCAATTTCTTCAAATGATTGAGCATACACATTCATTTTCTTCTTATAGGTTTCATTTCATTTTTCACAGGTTCAAAATTGAACAGTGTCAATATTTTTCAAGAGAGATGTTCAATTTTGAATTGAACAGTGTCCATATTTCTCAAGAGAGATGTTAAATTCAAACTATGAAGCATCGAAGTGGTTGCCATTGCATTACGAATAGAATTTTAAAAAATATATGACAAATGTCATTGAAGCTTATGCCTTATAATTTGAATGCACTCACATTTTATTTGTTTGGATGGTTTTATATTTTCTTTTCTCTAGTTTTGTTAAATGTGTTTTCAGAAGATACATATCCACTTTTTACTTTTCTTTCTATTTTTTTTTGTTTTTTTTTTCACATGGAAGTGCGGAGCCTTGAACTTATTTGTGTGTCAAGGCTCACCGAAAATACAAACTAAGCTAAAAATACAAGCTGTATTGAGAATACAAACGGGCTGTGCCGTGAATCGAACCTTGGTCTATATAGGATCTGTGCTTACCAATGCACTGTCCCCACCTGGACTTCTTTCTCGTACTAATATTGGATATGACAGTCTGGACTTCTTTCTCGTACTAATATTGGATATGACAGTTATTCAAATCTTTTAATGGAGAGGGACACATCAAAGAGGTTATTATTTCAAAAAGCTTATTGACAAAACTGCTTTTTGAAATAGCATTCTGAAAATATCAATAGGAAGTTTATGTTTTAGATGCTGTGAAAACTCTTTTGAATCTCTTGGTTTAGGTTTTTTTAAGATTAAGTGTGACATTATGATTGTGGGTTAAACACTATATATTTGTGGTGCCACGTGACATTAATGTTGGAAGTTTGCATGACTGGACTTTGTGTGGACTTTGTGTTGCATCGAGTTATGATATGTGGTGTCACTTGTTGCGTTGAGAGGCTAGATATGTCTCGTCTGTAACGCTGACATGGCAATAATAATAATAATAAAAAGTAAAAAAAAAACCTTATAACATGATAAAAAATATTATACTCATATAAATATTAAATATACAACTATATTCAAGTAATACTCACAATTTGAACACTCAAAGTAATACTCACAATTTGAACACTCAAAGTAGACTAAAACTTGCACCTGAATATTTACATCAACAATGAGATAAAAGTATGAAAATTGTCTTCTTACGAACTCAAGTTTCTTGATTTCAGACATTCATTTTTTTAACAAAGAAAACCAATATCTAGGAATTGAATTTGTCAGAGGTTTTTGGTTTTGTCCCTTTTTTTTTTGTTAATTTGCTGGAACCTCGATATCTATTTGAGATACGTACGGTTCTGGATTCGCTATTTTGTTATCAATCAGGAAAAACTTAAAAAAAATGTTAATATTTGCTAAATATTATATGCTGTGCTTTTTCGATTTGAGATTATACGATTGAACAATGCCGCCTTAGAATTTTTTTATCAGAAGGCCACCAGACTTGACTTTTATCTTCCGTGCAACCAACATCTTAAAATTTTTATTTTCTATTATTTAAAAAAATATTATGAAATTTTAAATTACTACAAATTACTATAATAACGTTTATAATTGCATTAACGTTGGTTTATAATTGATGGCCATTTGAGTGTTTTTTTTTATGACGCCGTGGAACTTTTCATCCTTTCAGAGCTCATGACTCTCGTACAATGCACTTAACATCGGCTTAAACATATGCAAAGGGCCACATACATTGGAACGGTAAAAATGAATATATACTTAGAGCTATTGATTTAGCAGGGTACCAAAAGGAGGGTGCAGACGTGGGACTGGAAAATCATTGAAAAATCCATCAAGGAATTGTAAACTGGAACGTTTTTTTAAATTGCACAAATATCCTATTACCATGAAATTGAAAAGCGGTGTCTGAAATTGTTCGCCCATCTTTCAAAGTGGAAGTGGAAGTGGAGGATTAGTTATTTGATTTGAAATTTGACACAAATATGATTGTTTTATGAATTTGAATGTAGAAACATACATGTGATTGTTTTTGTTTTATAAAATTTCTTTGTAATGGATGTGTGCCCAGGGTATTACATTCTATCCACTTATCTGTAAACAAAATGTCTTTTTATCAAATTATAATCCATCTTCTAGGCTTCTTCAATCATATGGATTTTATTGTCAAATGGATGTAGCTTGAGTGGTTGGGAGGAATGAATGTTACCCTCCCCACCCAGGTTCTACTTTTTGTACGTGATATGATGCTCTTGTGAATGATGAGCTGACCAAACCTTGATTTAGTTTGAATATCAGGTATTGGAATTTTCAGTGGAGTAGCAGCCCTCTAACAAACGGTGAACCACATTTAAAAAAAAAATCATATAGATTTTATTGATTAGTTAATTATTTGAAGTTTATTAATTTTTTTTTTAATCTGTTAAGAAGCAACTGTATCTTAACAATAAGTTATATATATACAAAGTTTAGAATCAAATTAATCAAAACAACCTTAAAAAACAAATATCATATACACTTCCAATGTTTTAGAATTAATGGGCCCTCTTTAATAAAAAATATTAAAACCAAACAAACATATTAATATTTTAAATCTAGGTTCTAACTAAACCACATTAATCATTGGTTTGGATCTTTTCAAAAGGCACTTCATCACGCTAACTATTCAACAAACATATTAATATTTTAAATCTAGGTTCTAACTAAACCACATTAATCATTGGTTTGGATCTTTTCAAAAGGCACTTCATCACGCTAACTATTCTAACAAACGGTGAACCACATTTAAAAAAAAAATCATATAGATTTTATTGATTAGTTAATTATTTGAAGTTTATTAATTTTTTTTTTAATCTGTTAAGAAGCCACTGTATCTTAACAATAAGTTATATATATACAAAGTTTAGAATCAAATTAATCAAAACTTCCATATACACTTCCAATGTTTTAGAATTAATGGGCCCTCTTTAATAAAAAATATTAAAACCAAACAAACATATTAATATTTTAAATCTAGGTTCTAACTAAACCACATTAATCATTGGTTTGGATCTTTTCAAAAGGCACTTCATCACGCTAACTATTCAACAAATCATCATTTACTCATCACCATCATATACAAGAATATTGAAATCGAGTCTAAATCATTGGGGCTTAATATTTAAAATCATAAATATTAAAACATTCAAATATTATAACCATATTTCAACATTACTATCATGTTGAAACTAGAGTGAGGGTTGTTTAAAGTGGCTTAAACATATTCTCCATTTGTTGGAGTGAAAAATATATCAACCAATTATGTAATGCAAATAATACTTGCTCTATCTAGATATCATTGTAAGGCAAACAAAATATATCAATGTAATGCAAATAATACTTGAGTTATCGAGATAATTGATAGTTAATAATATAATACCAATATTACGTTCCACTTCACTGCAACAATATTATAATTTTCAGTGGATGCATAAACTGCAACAATATGGATTAATACATGGGGGATACATATCACTGCAACATTACCTTCCCTTCCGATTACTGGAACAATATTATCATTTTCAATGCTTCGAGAGACTACAAGTATATGTATAAATACATGCACCATCCACGACAACAATTAATTTGTGGGGATATGAAACTAATTTGCACAGGTAACCAATTGATTTGCATAGGTAATAAGAGTATTAATACAGTGCCATAACAATTTGATATTAGTTACCATAAATATTACCTCCACAATCAAATATATGAAGTGATACCCCTTGGAGTATCATCCATGGCATTGCACAATAATGTGCAGGGATACCCCGTAGCATGATAATCCATGACGACGTCTCTTTCAACTACACATATTATGTTGAAGACCCGATTTTAACGACAAAATAGGTGAGTATTGGATTCGATAGAGGAGAAAAGGTTTGCATCTGGAGAGAGATTTGATTCCTCTCGGTGCTTTGTAGAGCCACCTTTAAGATGGCTCCTTGCAAGTCCATTTGGCCAACCACCTGTTTTGTTAACTTGGTATTCTAATTTATTAGTTCTTGGCAATTTTCCTCTACTTTCTTCTTCTCTTGTTCTCTTTTCAAATTTATCTCTTCTAGATTCTTGTTATGTTTCTTTAACCCTGTAAGTTCTACATCTTTCAGCTTTACCTGAGACATTGCTTCAGAAAGAGAGGTTGCATCTGTTTCTACAAAAGGAACGGTAGATTGATTTTTAACTTCTTCACATTTTTCTTGTAATTATTTTTCTCTTGTTGTCAACTTATTTTTTAAGTCATTTTCATTTTCTATTAGAATCTTAGCATCCCTTTCCCAATGGTTTTCTTTTTTTTCAAGCTTTAACAACTTAGCTTTACAATCAATCAATCCAGTGCTTAATGCTTCCTTTTCCTTCTCAAACTCTGTCAATTTAGAGGTCTGAATAAGATGAGTGGAAGGAATTTTCAATTTCTTTTTTAGCACCTGAACTTCTTTCTCTATTTCATCAAACAACTTTTGAGCCACTTCTCCTTTGTCTGACTGCCCATCAACCTTCAATAATTCCTCGTACAAATTTTTAATTTTGATTCGAAGGGCCTTGTTCTCAACCTTTTTTTTCCGCAGGAGGTCCTGAGCTATCTTTTTATTGCACTCCAGTTTAGACACCTGTAATCTAGATTTAAGAAATCCTCTATATATAATATCACCTGTTTCTCTGTGAAGGTGTATCATATTTGTGGTAGGGATATTCTCTAAGTTCACATTCACCTCTGATACCTTATTACCAACAGTCATGGCCAAACTTAGGGTATCTTTGGCATGATCTCTTACAGGTTTTAGAGTTACATCTGGCTTTGGCAATTGTCTCACTTCCTTGTATAATTTTACTGTTTCATTAAAGGTTTTATCAACCACTTCCCTGTAGGTATTCAATCAATCCTCTTTTGATGTATACTTATTTGGGGTTACTCCATCAAATACATATTCTTGAAGCTCCAGACTAGTTACTTTGGATTTTTCTTGCTTTTGTTTACCTTTCACACTGCTCTTCTTCACATTTACCATTTGTCCCTCTTGTCCAATTTTCTCCTTCTTCGGTGTACTAGCAGTGACTGCTTCTTCAGTGTCCATGAAACCTGAATGTTCTCTCTTCTTTGAATTTCCTGAAAAACTTTTTAATGATGAAATATTACCTGCAACTGCAACTATGCTAGAAAGATCCATTGGGGGAGAATTATTTCCAAGTATGGATGAGACAGAGTCTTGTTCCATGCTGATATTATCTGGGGTTTTGTTAGGATAATCTTCCCAATTAGCTGCCTCTCTGAGTCCAACTACTTCAGTATGTTCAAAAGGATTATTTTTGTTTTCCTGTCTTCTTTTAGAGATTACCTGGTGTGGATCATAGTTGATAGCATCTCCCAAAGAAAACCCCATGCTTCTGAGCAGATTATCAATTATTGGTAGAGAAGCTCTACTTTTGACAACATATGGCCCTTCCTCCTAGGGAAATTTAATATCTAGACTCTTCCTAAAGTTTAAGATGTGTTCTTCCTTAATTGTAAGCCTTTGTCTAAAAAATTCTAGTTGTCAGAAAGGCTGGAAGAATATAAGGCTGGTGCGCAAATCCATATAACCTTATAATTGTTTCAGACGCTGAAAGGAACCAGTCTCCTATCCTTTTGCTAGGGGAAAGTTGCAATGTTTTCTTCATCTCTGGCAATACCCTTGGCAATCTTTCCTGAAAGGAAATGCTGTATATTTCTGCCATCAAATTATTCATGAACTTGTAATAATCCTAGGTCATTTCATGAAACTGTAGGTTATCTTCATTATGTGATAAGAACATCTTCATAAAAAAGGACTGGAATCTGAAAACTCTGGTATCGTAGAAGATGACTAACTGAAAACGAATGTTCTCAGCTAGGAACTCATCAAAATTAAGGCAACAAGACTGGAAAGACTGTCCTGGAAGTTCATACTTAATTTGACAAGTACTTAAGATAAACAACAGACTCAACAATGACTCTGTAACATAACCATTAGTGTCTAACCCCAAAAATTGACTGGCTAAAGTTATACACGACTAGGTTTCTTCATTAAACAAAACCAGGTCAATAGGGTAAGATAAACTTATAACCTCACTATTAGGCTTTGAAAATGACTTCAAAAACGCTTCCTTACTCTCAGCTGCAGACTCTTGGAAGAAATGCATGATGTTTTCTTCTTTGTACTCCTGGGGTAAATGAACAAAATCATATGGGACAGATAAGGTTTTGCGGATAAGAGAGGCATGAATAGGGAAAATGATCCTAGACTTAAGTTTATCCATAACGACTTCTTTAGCTGCGGAATAATTATTCGCACACCACTCGACAAATTCAGGGAAATTGGGGGTTTGGTCAATAGAGAAAAAATAAAAGAAAGACCTGAAAACACCATGGGTGTCACTACCCTGGTCTTTAAGAATTTTCAATTTATTTTTAGTCATCTCAATTGTTTCATTCAGTAAAATGGTATCAAAAACTTCAGCATTTTTGTTTTCGAATATTTTCTCAACCTTATGACAGGAAACCCCCAACTCTTCACTATCTGCCACTTCTACCACTTCTATTTCATCCATTTTTAGAAGTACTTGGAAAGTTTCAGGATGCTTACCTTGTTAATTAGCATAGTGTTCCAATTTCATCCACGTTGGCACTTTGCGCACAGTCAAGGTTATCGTCAATTCTAATGCTCAGAAAAAATAAACCTGTGAACTCCACGTAGGTGTTTTTATAATTTTTTATGGTTTGTAACCATGGTGCGTCTCCTGTAATCTATACCGTATCTTTGTTCTTCTTTGAAATCTACGCCATTCATGCGCAAGATCTCAATACCAAGACTCAACATTATCACCCTACACAACTTGATTCGACGGAATCAATATCAACCATTGATCTACAATCTTTCTTCATCAGAACCGTCCAATTGCGAAAAGCTTTAACATTCCACTAATCATTTCAAACCTGATCAATCGAGCAACTTCTGCTTGTGGAATGCACCTTATCTGTCGATTAAAACCTGACCATTAACGCAACTGTTGATCAACATGGCCCCTACCACTTTCCGCAGATTTCAAACTTGAATTTCTCCGCACTAGTTCAATCTACATAATTGTTTCCGACTGTAGCTCTATCTCCGCTCACATCTTGTCTATTTGATCTTTCCACCATTTAAGCAATTCCGCAAATCAGAAAACTTTTTTCGTCCGAGCATGTTCAAACTACGAAATTCTCTAGTGCCATTGATCCTACCTTGTATCAATCTTAGACTTTCAAAGTTGCACATTTTTAATGGTGTTAGGTATAACTCCCGATTCATTCATTACATAGCCAAAAGCATTTCATAGGACGGTTGTGTTTCACCTTCCGCCTAGCCTTTTCGGCTTCCTAACTATTCAGTGTTCTTTATTTATTTACAATAATAATCCCTAACGGATTATATTCTAACAATCCCCCTCTTAATCCGAAGGGGTGTTCATAAGTCCGAGCATGTTTCTGAATCTTTCAAACTTTTCTCGTCCAAGTGCTTTGGTGAAGATGTCTGCAATTTGATCATTTGTGGAACAATGTCGAAGATGGACTGTCTTGGCCTCTACATGATGTCGAATCAAATGATACTTTGTGTTGATGTGTTTGGTTCGATCATGGAATCTAGGATTCTTAGCCAGCTTGATTGCAGAAGTATTGTCGATCAATAATGGTGTGGAGTCCTCTTGTTTTTCTTGCAAATCTTCAAGTATCTTTCTGAGCCATACTATTTCTTTCGTTGTTTCAGCTGCAGCCACATATTCTGCTTCTGTTTTTGAATCTGCCGGAACTGACTGTTTGCGTGATCTCCATGAGACAGCTGCTGATCCAAGACTCATAGTGTATCCAGAAGTTGATACTCCTGTCTCCTTATCGCCATCAAAATCTGAGTCTGAGTACCCAATAAGTTTTAAGTCATCCACTTTAGAGTACTTGAGTCCAACGTCTTGACTCCCCTTAAGTATCTTAGAACTCTTTTTGCAGCTGACCAGTGTCCTTCACAAGGTTTATGCATGAACCTTGAAAGTATGCCAACAACATAAGAAATATCTGGTCTAGTTGTTGTAAGGTAGATAAGGCTTCCTACAAGTTGTCGATACTTGGTCGCATCCTCAAATTCTTTTCCTTCGCTTGATGTGAGCTTCATTTTCTGTTCCATTGGAGTAGATATAGGGTTGCATTCTGTCATGCAAAATTTGTTAAGTAGTTCTCCAACATATTTTTTCTGAGATAGGAAAATATACTTAGGATGTTGAGTGACTTTAATTCCTAAGTAACAGTGGAGATGTCCCATATCCGTCATTTCAAAGATCTTTTTCAAATCTTTCTTTATGGATGCTATATAGCTCTCATTGTTCCATGTCATCAAAAGATCATCTACGTACACCACAAGATACACAACAGATCTACCAACTTTCTTTATAAACAGTGTTGCATCATCAAGATCAAAATGT
>LPNX010056620.1:52444-91920 GCA_001517045.1 Pseudotsuga menziesii | reverse complement strand
ACTTCTCGTTCCCGTCTTTCCAACTTCATCTGGATGGACACTTTCAAGTGTCTTTGTGGCCCATTTAGGAATCTTCCATGATGGTCCTGGTTGATCAGTTGGAGGTGCTTCATCATTGATTGAGAGTCTTTCAATTCTCTCAATCACATCATCCAGTTGAACCTCTTGTTCAAGTGAAGTAGTAGGAACTTCTTCATGCGGGGGAGTTGGTGCTTCATATGGAAATTCCAAAGGTTGATCCAGAATAGGAATCCCCCCTTCAAGGTTTGGAATTTCATATTCATTTTCAGAATATGTCTTTGAATGAGGATAACTTTCCAAATGATCAAGCTGTCTCTCAATGGACTGGTCATTTTTGTTAGTTTCAAGAAAAATGACATCTCTGGAAATAACAAATTTCTTGTTTACCTCATCATACAAACAGTATGCCTTGGAGTATTCTTCGTACCCTAGGAAAATGCATTTTCTCCTTCGAGCACCAAGCTTGTTTCTTTGCTCCTTTGGAATCAAGGCATAACAGGTGGAACCAAAAATTCTGAGATGCCTGATTGAAGGGAGATGGCCAAACCACATTTCATGTGGAGTCTTGTCATCAAGAGCATTTGCGGGACTTCTGTTTCTCAAATATGCTGCACATTTTACTGCATCACCCCAAAACATTAGTTTTACATTCTTGCCAAAAACATCATTGAGCGAACCATATTCATTATGGTTCTATTCATTCTTTCTGCTACACCGTTTTGTTGAGGATTGTAGGGAACTGTGGTCTGATGTGCAATTCCATGTTGGCGAAGATAATCTTCAAAAGCATTTGAAGTGTATTCTTTCCCATTATCAGTACGAAGTGTACCAATTTTTGATTGTGCTTGTTTTTCAATCAATGCATGAAAGTCTTTGAATGTTTGAAATGCTTCTGATTTTGTCTTTAAACAGTAAATCCAGCACATTCTTGAGTAGTCATCAACAAATGTCATAAAATACTTATTCCCATTTGCTGAAGGAGTTGGCATTGGCCCACATAAATCAGAATGCACTAGTTCTAATTTCCTACTTGCTCTGAAATTAGATTCATGGAATGGCAGCTTACTATGTTTCCCTAATATACATGCATCACATTTTTTCTTCTCTTTGGGAATGGTGGGCGAACCAAATACACCATTCTTTCTCAACAAACGAAGACTGTTATAATTTAGATGACCAAATCTTGCATGCCACAATGAACTAGATGACATATTACCTTCTCCATGCTGAGAGAGGTAGGCATAGTTATGAAATCTTGCGGATGAACCCTTGAGCTTCAGCAGCTTCCCATCTTCATATCCAGTCATGATGACTTGGTTGTCAGAGGACTTTCTTATTTCAACGATTCCATCAAACATGTGGATGGAATGGCCTTGCTGTCGAATTTCCACCATGGACAACAGGCTTCTCTGCAACTCTGGAAGATAAAGAACGTTCTTCAAGAAGAAATCAGGGAATCCAGGCATCTTCAGTGGAATGGTGCCCATTCTCTTTGGTTTAATACTTGACTTATCTGCAAAGTAAACTATGCCATCTATTGTTTCATTAAGTTCTTCAAAACAATCTTTTCTAAATGTCATGTGTGATGTTGCACCAGTATCAAGCAGCCAACAATCTTTGTAAGATGAAAGTGAAGTCATTTCATTAATTCCAAGATTACAATGTGCAACAATACAATGAGCAGAATCACAAGTTTTACTAGCATCTTGATTTTTACTGTCATCTTTCTTCTGGTTATGCTTGTCTTTGATGGAGTCCCATGAAGCCCAACACTGATCTGATGTGTGCCCAGTCTTTCCACAACACTTGCACTGCAAATCTGATCTTTTGGTGAAGTTATTTCTGCCCCCTCTGCCTCTGAAGTTTCTTCTTCCTCTGCCTCTCTTGCTGCTTTCTCCTTTGGGATGATCTTTGGATTGGTCTTTGGTGTGGTTCTTTGCTTTTTGAGCTAAGCAAAGTGATTCTCCAGTAGGCTCGGTTGTCTTCTTACCAAAGGCTTTCTCTCTGTCAGCTATCTTTTCTACCAGGGTGTCAAATGTTAGTGATTTGAACTTGTCACTAGCTTGCAATGACTCAAGATAGTTGGAGTGAGTAGGATACAAAGATTTTACAAATGCTGCAAGAGGAAGATCTGGTTTCATACCGGAGGCTTGAATCTTGTGCATGATAGCTTTGATTTCAGAGGCAACTAACATAGGATCATTGTCTTTTACTTCAAGACTGAATAATTTTAACATTAGTTGAATAACTTCCATTTCAGAGTGTGAATCATACAGTTCTTTTAATGTTTTTAGTGCTTCAAAACATGATTTTGCAGGCAATATGTGCTGGCTCACCTCTTCACTGACAGTGGCAGTGATTACAGCTAAAGCTTTCTTGTCTTTTGTTCTCCAAATGGCCTTCTCTTTCTTTGATTCTGGAGGTCTTGGGTCTATGGTTATGGGCTTTCCAGCTTCTGTCTCTATTGTGTTGCCTTTGCAAATGCCGTCCCAAAGGTCATTGTAGATGAAGGCAGATTTGATCTTCCTCCACCATTTTGAATAGGTGTCTTTTCCAGTGAGAGTGGCACCAACTATAGACGCTATAGATTGCATTTTTACAATTGTTAGTGTAATTTACAAAGAGAAATAAAAAATAATAACCTTGTAGGTCTACAGTCTCTGCCAAGGTGAATACAATGCAAGTTTATAGCATATACATCAGTAGATACAAAATATATCAGTCATTCACAGGCTTCTTTATATCAGTCACTAGCAATACATCAGACTCATTATCACAATGCAATATATCAGTCTCAGTATTCAGTCTCTGAGATCGGTCTTCAAGTAGGTTTTCAACAGGCTGTAGCAACACAGGCTCACTTGATACGCAGGCAGCTCCACAGGTCCAGCAGCATGTATACACCAGCAATCATAAAAAGTATACACCAGCAATCATAAAAAATTTCCAGACTCCAAGCAGTATATATATTCAACGCATATATACCATTCAACATATATATATCAGTCAGCATACATATATTCTTCAATCCATCAGTCAGTCTTCAATTGAAGATTTATGTCTGAGATTGTTTCTCACACAAAATTCCTAATAAGAATTGAAAATAGAAGGCAACACAAGATTACAATGTGCAATGGCTCACAAGATTACAATGTGCAAGGGTTCCGCTACGCCACTCTGATAGAGAGTGCCAACAATGTGTCTTCACAGTCTTCACAACGCAGTCACACTAGGCATACTTCAACACAGTCTTCAGGTAGCATACGACACAGCATAGAGTCACCACGCAGCAGGCACCAGGCAGTCTCCATGCAGATGTAAAATGGGTGGATACAGTTACACAACCTCCACGCTGGTCTTCATGGTGTCTTCAAGCTTCACGCAGATGCAACAGTAAGCGAATGAGGAGGTCAATCCTCAACACACCAGTCCTCAACGTAGACAATGTTAACACTGCAACACTCTTCAAAATTAGGTCAAACAATACGGTCGCACAACATGTGTGGTGGATATATATCAGTCTTTAATACATATATCAAACAATATCTTCACCCGGAAATTGTAGGTCGCAACGTAGCTATCTCCAATCTCAACGCAGATATATATGATATATCAGTCACACTATAATCTCAACGCAGATATATATCAACGCATTATCTCCATGTGTATTTCCAAAACGCATTCTCCAATGCAATAAATATGATCATTCTGAGTATCCTTCAACGCAGAATGAGTATCCTTCAATGCAGGCAACAGTCCATTGAGTATCCTTCAACGCAGAATGAGTATCAATTTTTCAGCATCAACAATCCTACTCTCAACACCACGCAGTAGTCTTCAATCTCCACGCAGAGTTTTTCACAAGAGTGCCTTCACGCGCTGGAGGAGATACCAATAGCACTCTTCACGCAGGTATTCAAAAACTACAGATCGCAGAGGATAGAAGAGGCGGCCCACAAAAAATTAGGGTTAGGTATACGCCCAAACATATGAGCGATAATCCATGTGTAATGAAAAAAAACATTAAAAAATTGAGGGCACGCAGGCTGGCAGGAGAAACGACCAAGGTCTGATAACGCAGGCAGAATGGCAGGCATGCAATGCAGCCAGGAGTTATGGCAGGCGGCCATGCTCTGATACCACTTGTTAGGTATAACTCTCGATTCATTCATTACATAGCCAAAAGCATTTATTTATACATTTCATAGGACGGTTGTGTTTCACCTTCCGCCTAGCCTTTTCGGCTTCCTAACTATTCAGTTTTCTTTATTTAATTACAATAATAATCCCTAACGGATTATATTCTAACAAATGGATTCTGTAAATCTGAAACCTTAGTTTATTCCTTGCAACTACGATCTCTGGAATTTCTTTCCACCATTGATATACAACCTTTTTAATTTGAGTCGTCGATATTAGACACCTTTCACCTCCATTCCGTTGATGAGAACATTTCAATTTCTCCCCCATGTTTCAAACAGTGGAACGATCCACCACTGTAGATCAAATCTCTTTCTTCATCCAACAACCCATGATGAAAGATCATGCTAACCCATTAATCTAAATGGCGCTTCCACAAAATTTTCAAATATGATCATTTCCAAACCCTTCAATTAAACAATCCACAATTTCAAGTATAGTGCTAACATCTAGCTCCACTAGGGATGATATCCTCCCTGCAATGTAGCAAAGAACCTCGTAGACCAATTGCCAAATCCATTGTCAATATAAATCTTTTTATTTTGTCTTTCTGAAAGAAATATAAAAACTAAAATACGGTCACCCCTTCCGATATTAGGGCCTTCTCTATGGGCTTCAAATATTCTAGCTCACCATCTGTATTGATTGAAAGTAAAGAAGTATTTACACTATAATACAAGAAATTTACTTCCCCCTTAATTCAAATAATGCTTCAGAAATCTCCCATTAACTGGACCTCCTTCACACTGAGACCCATCCTCATACTGTAGAATAAAATCAGTGTTACCCCTGTGTGCTGCAATAATGTATGGACCTACCCACAAATGATCAAATTTACCATGCTTTCCTTTGTCTTCATGTGGAGCATTTCATTTTAACATCAAATCATCCATCTGGAAAGTGTCATATTTTACCTTTCTGTCAAAAGTATTCTTCATTTTCTCTTGATGAATCTGTACCTTATCATATGTTTTATCTCTCAGTTCACTTAGCTCAATAATTTGGTTTATTCTCCTTTGCATATGATTAGGTTCATCCTGCTTCTCCTGCAACAAATTCATAACTGGTACTCCTAGAGATGCTGGAAAAACCACTTCAGCTCCATACACCAATTGGAATGGTGACATTCCATTAGCCCTCTTTGTGCTGATTCTGTCAGCCCATAAAGCATATTTCAGCTTTTTATGCCATGCTCTTTTATTATCTTCCAAGAACTTCTTAATTATCCTCACCAAGCTTTTGTTAGAGGATTTTGCTAGTCCATTACCTTATGGATAATATGCACTACAATGATTCAAAGTTATATGATACTTATAACATAAATTTATCATCTTCCTGGACTTAAAAGTAGTTGCATTATCTGTTACAATCCTCTTAGGACAACCAAATCTTGCCAAAATATTATTCTCCAAGAAATCTATTATCACTACATCTGTAACTTTTCTAGTAGGTATTGCTTCAATCCAGTTTGTAAAATAATCAGTTGTTAAGATCCACTTATATTGTCTTGAGGAGTTTGGATTTATTTCACCAATGAAATCCAACCCCCATTGTTGAAAATGTGCTTCTATTTATATGGGATTAAGAGGGAGTGGAACCACTTTCCTCTTTCCATCAAACATTTGGCACTGATGACATTTGGTGGTTTCTTTATACACATATGAAATTAATGAAGGCCAATATAATTCTGCTCTCAAAATTTTATTTGCAGTTACCTTCCATGAATGATGTCCCCCACAATCTTCTTCATGGAAATCTTTTGCTATTTGTTGAGCTTCATTCTCCGAAAGACAATTTAGTAACACTCCACTAGGATCCTTCCAATAAAGATATTGATTTAAAATACATAATTTTGTATCCTTTTGCTTCACGGACTTTGCTCTAGTTTTGCTTAACCCTGCAAGAGGTTGTAAATTTTGCAACACATAAACAATATCAACATACCATGGATAAATAGAAAAATTAGGCATCACCTGCACTTCTTTGTCCAACTGATTTATTTGACCTGACAGAAAATTTAGCTGCAGAGAATCACAATTGGAGTTTGTCATCATTTTATCCAATCCTTGTCCCTTAATCAACTTTGTGGGCTTAATTTCAATGTCATATTCCAAAATCACTGCAATCCATTTCGCTCTTCTCCCCTCTGGATCTGGTTGCGTAAGTATGCTCTTTACCACACTGCTCGAAACATATGCGACTACATGTAAATGGAGAATGTAAATTCTGAAATATTTTAAGGCCTTAATCAAATCATATGCTTGTTTTTCAATGATATCATATTTTAACTCTCCATCTCTTAACATCTTATTAAAAAATGCTATGGGTTGTTCTTCACCTTGATCATTCTTTTGTAACAGAACAATTGCAACAGTTTGCTCTTAAGCATATGATAATACTAATTTTTTTATATCAAAATCTAGACTTACCAGCACAGGAGCTTCTGAAATAGCTTGCTTTATATTCTTGAAAGATTTATTAGCCTCCACTGTCCATTTTATTTCATGATTCTTTTTCAGCATATTAGTAATATTCATCAATATTTCAGCAAAGCTAGGAATGAATCTCCTCAAGAAATTTACCTGCCCAAGGAATGACTGTACTTCTTTCTTACTTCTTGGCTCCTCCACTTTTAAAATTGCACTCACCCTGTCTGGATCAATCCTTATACCTTCTTTGGAAATAATATGGCCCAAAAGTTTTCCTTCTTCCAAAGAAAAAATTGATTTCCTTGGATTTAATGAAATGCCATATTTTATACATGTAAGGAAAACCTTTTCCAAATGTTTGATATGTTCCCTGTCAGACATGGAATATACAATAATATCATCCATGTAAATTACTACAAACCTTTCTCTTTCATTTGCAAAAGCGATGTCCATAGCACGCTGGAAAGTGGCTCCTGCATTCATTAATCCAAAAGGCATCTCTGCGTACATGAATGTACCCCATGGTGTAGTGAAAGTAATTTTCTCCTAATCTTCAGGAAACACCTTTATTTTATTATAACCTAAAAACCCATCCATGGTAGAAATTCTCTCTGAACCTACCACTTTCTGCAAAATCTGGTCCATCTTTGGTAAAGGGTAATTGTCCTTCAAATACACTTTATTTTAATTTCTGAAGTCAACACAAAGTCTTATTTCACCATTCTTCTTTCTAATAGGCACCAAATTAGCAACCCATTTTGAGAATCTCAGGGTTACAATTATTTTTTCATCAAATAATTTTTTGATCTCCTTTTCAATGATAGGTGATAGCATTAGATTAATCCTTCTAAGTTTTTGCTTAAATGGTTTTTCTCCAGGCTTAATTGGAATAATATGTTGTATAATGGAGGTGTCATACTCTTTGAGGTCATCGTAACTCCATCCAAATACATCCGTGTATTTTTTCATCAGGTTCACATACTCATCTTTTTCTTTAGCAGCCAATTTCTTGGACAACTTTAGAAATTTTGGGATTCTCCTCGGTACCAATTTTTTTATTATCTTCAATTGCATTTTTAGCAGGTTTGACTTTAGTATCTCCGACGACATCATTTTGATAAAAAACTTCTTAAGGGAATTAAACCTCTGGGAATATGATTACTTTTCAATTGGACTATATCTTTTCCTCCCAATGAGCCTTTCAACTTCTATGTTTCAGCAATTCCTTCTTCATCTTCATCAACATCTTGAAAATTTTCACAATCAACACTTTCTTTTTCTATTTGGGTATTGACAATTTCACCAAACAATTCTAGAAATATTTTGATTTGCATATCTTCAAAAACCTACCAGTACTTGGTATTGTCTGGTATGGAAGGCCTGTTCACAATTTCAACCTTGTATTTTCTTTTACCTGCAATAGGAGTCTTAAATTTTCTAGCAACAATTGCCAAAGAATTTGCCACTGTATTATCATATCTAGGAATCACTTTGACATTGTGTTCTGTGAGTTCCCAAATATATCCCACACTTCATTCTCGTAAGCTCTTATTCTAGGATACTTAGTTTGATAACTTTCATTCACCTGATTGATCAAAAGTTCTAAATCTTCAAAAACTTGGACTCGTTTAGCTCCGAAATCCTTTAGTGCATGCAAAGCCAACAACAAAGCTTCATATCCTGCTACATTATTAGTACATTCAAAGGTCAACTTGTAAGAAAAAGATTTAAAATCTCTAATAGGGGAAATTATGTATACACCTACACCAGCACCCACTTTAGCCACCGACCCATCAAAATACATAATCCACAACCCTTCTTCCTTTTGCTTTCTTTCCAATGCTTCATGTTCATTCATCACCTTTTTATCCTTTTTACATTTACTTGGCACAACAACTTTTGAATCACAAGGAGAAACATCATTAAAGAAAGTAGATGACCCTAAGTCTGTATAAACAACATAAATATCATCAACTCCTGGCTGATTTCAACTGCTAACAACATAAGGTGATCTTTTTTCATTGTACAGTCTCTTGTTTTCATTAAGAACATGAATTGTAGCATAAGACATATCCGTTTGCAAACTTCCTTTTAACTTTGAAGTCCAAGATCTTGACAACAAAACACCAAATTTGGAGTGAATATCAGCCACAACAACATCCATGACCATATTTTTAGATGGTAATTTAGTCAAGGATACTACCATGTCTTTTATCAAACCCAGACATTTCACCCTTTTGGAATCAAAAGAATACAAATCTTTATAAGTCCTTGAAATCTCTAACCCCAAAATTTCTACCACTCATTTAGGCATCAAATTATGTGAAGCACCTGAATCTAACATAGCATTATGCAACACCATGTCATGCACATTTAAGCTCATATAAAAAGGTGGTACTTACTCATTATCAACATTATCAATCTTAGACCCCAAAATAATGGTAGGATTGTCATTTGTCATTTCCAAAATATCTGGCTGAGCCTCTCCCTGATTTCTGATCTTTTTTGTTATTGTGTCCCTATATTCCTGATTTATGAGCAGTTCATTAAAAGGAATTGAAATATTCAACTTAGCAAGTTCACTTTGTAGATTAAAAATGGAAGAAATTTTATCTACATCTATGGACGCTGTTTGTTTTAAATCCTTTATTTTCTGAGTTCTATTTTCAATCTCTTTATATACAACACGTTTATTTTTTTTGGTTTTTTTTTTTTTTCATCTAACTATTGGAAGGATGATTTAGATTTAACCTTCATTTATTCATAATAACATCTCTACTTCTCAATTTTATCTTTGTTTGTACATCATCTATAGCATGCATATACCCTTTCTGATACTATTCCAACTCCTCCTCAAAAGCTTTATTATCATCCTCCTGTGCAAACATACTATGTTCCTCCTTAGTCAGATAGATTTCAGAATCTAAATCACCAAAATGATGAATATGGTCTTCAATAGACTCTGCACCATCATCATGAGCAACATAATTTTCAGGGAAAGGTGGTCTTATTTGTTGATCTTCTTGGTTCCTTGGATTCCTCATTTCTCTTTGTCTATTATGTGGGAGTCGAGGAGGAATAGGCCTTCTAAAGTTAGGGTTTCTGATCTGGGGTTCATTCTGTTCTCGATTCACTGCCCTAGTATCCATAGTCAACCTATCCATTAACTTTTCCACTGTTTCCAGCATCATTTCAAATTTGATATCATTAGACGAAGAAGCAGAAGAGGTGGAGGGCATAATTTCTTCTCTACCTTTCCTCCTATCAACATCTACTCTTTGTTTTATCTTTCCACATGCCATCATATTGAATTCTACTTCCAAGGCATCTGTAAACATAATAGGAAGACTGGCTGATTTTCTTTCTCTCAACAACAATGCAAAGTCATTATCAAAGGCTTCTACATAATGAAGTTTAATAGCACCAGTCGAAGGCTTATTATCAGTAGGTATTGAATTATAGACTCTCATGAACCTACTGGAAAACTCATGGACTGACTCAAAACCCCCTTTTTTAAGATTATTGTACCGAGAGAGGATTTGTAATGGACTCTGCTTATCATCCCATCTATCCAAGAATTCAGTTTGAAAGGCTGCAAAGTTTTGATATACCCATTAGGTAAATATTTATACCACTTTTTGGCTTCCCTAGACAAGCTTTGTGCAAACAGCCTCATCTTTACATCCTCATAATCAACCTCTTCCAAATCTATAAAGTCATAAAAATTTACAACATGGTATTTTGTAGTAACATTCCCTTCTCCATCACATAATGAAATCCTTTGGGCATAATTT
The DNA here is from genome assembly GCA_001517045.1 of Pseudotsuga menziesii. Lineage (NCBI taxonomy): Eukaryota > Viridiplantae > Streptophyta > Pinopsida > Pinales > Pinaceae > Pseudotsuga > Pseudotsuga menziesii. The sequence goes on along the minus strand of LPNX010056620.1, from coordinate 81,476 downwards.
AAGGGAAGGTCATGTAACACCGCAGGTAAAGCCAACGGAACAAACCTAGCTGCAGCCATTGGTCTAGGTGGATTTGGAGAAAGTGGTAAAGGTTGAAAAGCTGTAGGATTCTAAATAGGTTGGGGAGTATGGAACTGAATTTTTTTGACAATTGAAGTAGTTTTTTCAAATTTTACTGGAGTTTGAAGGTTCTGCCACAAAGAATCAAGAAGATATGATTCTAACCTACTAGGGTTAATTTCAACTTTCTTTAGTTCAGATTTAGATTTAGATTTTAACAGTAATCTCTCAACACTAGTTTCCCATTCATATTCTTGTATACTATGAAAATCTTGAGATGATGATGCACCAAACTGAGAACTATTTATTTTTTCTTTATTTTTATTTTTAAGCAATCTCTCTGGATTCTCAACGCTTTGCAAAGTTTCATTTTTAGGGTTACCTCTTGTATTCGCTCTCCTGAAAGCCAGGATGTCTTCTGTGATACTATTCAAAAATGAATGTGAAGTTGCTAGGGAAAATGTACAACCTTTTTCTGAATGTGGAAACTTTTTCTTGCCTACAGAAATTTTGTTTCTTGAAACTTTCCAATCCTTGTCGTTTTTTCCAAGGCTGATATGCACTTTCATTCCCTGGCAACGACACCAATTTGTTAACAGTGGAAAATTACCCAAGGTTGTAAAGGCTATTCCCTGGTAACAACAAAAACTACTTTTAAAGAGAAAACTAGATTTTTTCTCTTCCGAGAGGGATCTCTAAAAAAATATTAATAAGGCCAGATATGTATAAGCAAAACTGTTTGTAATTGGTAAGATTGGTTGAAACTGAACACATGACCATTGGGCTATGGAGTCAAGATATGAATATAGATAAACAGAGCTTTTACATGGAAGTTTTAATAGAGGCAAGGTAGCTACTCATTCATAGTCAAAATTTGATTGTCTGGTGAAAAAGGAAGAACATGAACAAACCATTAACACAGAGCATTGTAAAAATGAATTTTGTATCAACTTTAGAAGAAAGGTTTGGTGGACATCTAAAAACAATAGCTAGAGGATAGTAAATATGAATTCCAAATTGTTATACTCTCATCTCAGACATGAAGGAAAACATAATAGAAAGATAAAATTGGAAAAAGGGAAAGTATGGACTGCAACATGAAATAACACATGAATCTCTGAAAAACGCCAACTTTCAGCTCTGTGATTTTAAAGAAAGACTTGAATACACAAATCTCCAAAATCTCACGGGGTCCAACCCTTGCTTCACCAAATGCATGAATATTTATACAATTGCTCCTTGAGTTGAACAATAAACCTGACTGTCTAATGGTTTCAACCGTTTATTACATGTGTCAAAGCACTTGTCTATTAAAAAATAGTTTCGAGATAAAAAAATCTTCTTAACTAATGAATTTAAAAATAAAATTTTTATCATAAAATATATCCTTCGTTAAAACTCCTTTTGCGTTGTATTCCTTGATGTCTTCATGGTTATAACTTATATTTAGTTGATCAAAATTGTTGAACTGCTTTCCAATGTTTAGGATTAGGAAAATATGCAACAACCATTTCATGTGCCAGAACTTTGAGATCCATGTTGTCTGCATATGAAAAATTAGGCACCTTAGCACACACGACTTTAAAATCAAATAATAACTCGAACTCTCCACCCAATTTATCAAACACGACTCTTCCAGACATAACCTGCTGCATATCTTCAAACGTACTCTGATCTGACCTGCAATTGACCAATTTGTCGAGATATTCCTTTTGAGATAATAATGGTCCCATTTCCTCCCAGAAGAAAGGAATTCCGTTGCTTACCAATGGAGTAAATAACTTAGTCACTTCTTTGACTTTATGACTTATAATATCAAATTTAGCCTGTACAATATCCAACATTCTGTACTTTCCAATCACTTTTCTATACCAAGAGGTAAGAACAACTTTGTCTTAGATATCAAACCTTATAACTTGATCTTCTGATAAGGTACTTAAAAAGTTGATAGCATTCCAAGCTACTTCCATTGGCTTCTTATTTAATCCTCGTTTTACTGTCAAAATATTCTGTTTGGATACTTTCAGAGCACTCTCCTGATCTGCAACATCATCTAAATATGGTCTAAACTTATTAGCTTCTAGAATAATCTTATTCCAAATCATATGTATGGCTCCTTGCAAGGCCATCTGGCCAACCACCTGCTTTGTTAAATTGGTATTCTGATTTATTAGTTCTTGGCATTTTTCCTCTACTTTATTCTTCTCTTGTTCTCTTTTCAAAGTTATCTCTTCTAGATTCTTGTTCTGTTGCTTTAGCCCTGTAAGTTCTACATCTTTCAACTTTACCTGAGACATTGCTTCAGAAAGAGAGGTTGCATCTGTTTCTACAAAAGGAACGATAGTTTGATTTTTAACTTCTTCACATTTTTCCTGTAATTCTTTTTATCTTGCTGCCAACTTAGTTTTTAGTTCATTCTCATTTTCTATTAGAAGCTTAGCATCCCTTTCCCAAGGTTTTTATTTTTCTTCAAGCTTTAACAGCTTAGCTTTACAATCAATCAATTCAGTGTTTAATGCTTCCTTGTCCTTCTCCAACTCTGTCAATTCAGAGGTCTGAATAAGCTGAGTGGAAGGAATTTTCAATTTCTTCTTTAGCACCTGAACTTCTTTCTCTTTTTCATCAAACAAATTTTGAGCCACTGCTCCTTTGTCTAACTGCCCATCAACCTTCAATAATTCCTCCTGCAACTTTTTAATTTTGATTCGAAGGCCCTTGTTCTCAATCTTTTCTTTCCGTAGGAGGTCCTGAGCTTTCTTTTTATTGGAATCCAGTTTAGACACCTGTAATGTAGATTTAAGCAATCTTGTATATATAATATCATTTGTTTCTCTGTGAAGGTGTATCATATCTGTGGTAGGTATTTTCTCTAAGTTCACATTCACCTCCGATACCTTATTACCAACAGTCATGGCCAAACTGAGGGTATCTTTGGCATGATCCATTACAACTTTTAGAGTTACATCTATCTTTGGCAATTGTCTCACTTCCTCGTATAATTTTACTGTTTCATCAAAGGTTTTATTAGCCACTTCCCTGTAGGTATTCAACCACTCCTCTTTTGATGTATACTTATTTCAGGTTACTCCATTAAGTACATATTCCTGAAGCTCCAGACTAGTTACTTTGTATTTTTCTTGCTTCTGTTTACCTTTCACACTGCTCTTCTTCACCTATACCATTTGTCCCTCTTGTCCAATTTTCTGCTTCTTCAGTGTACTAGCAGTGTCTGCTTCTTCAGTGTCCATGAAACCTGAATGTTCTCTCTTCTTTGAATTTCGTGAAAAACTTATTAATGATGAAATATTACCATCAACTGCAACTATGTTAGAAAGATCCATTGGGGGTGTTACGGAGAAAACTTCCTATGGCTTGGGGTGTACCACAACAGACAGAGTAACCGCAGAAATCAATCCCTTCCCAATATGCAAGAGAAATAAAACATCTAACACTAAAGGATCTCGAAACATACCTTATTCCAGATGGTTGATGTAGATCCCCGTTGAGCTTTTCCAATCCCGCTTGTGTTAACAATTTGCTCTTTCAATAATCAACAAACAAGACAATCATGCTATATAATGATGTTAGACCTACTCTATCATATATAATCAATAATGTATAAGCAATTAAAAACATCCATGGATTCAATATTCATTTAAATGCACATCATTGGACAGGAAAAGATATTTCTATTAATATAAATAAGAGATTATATGAGTGACAACCTCTGTCGGCACATCTGCGAACCAGAGAAACTGAGTCCTCCACCTGGGCCTCCACCACCTCAATCCTCCATCTCTCGATAGCAAGCTCACAAGCAAAGGAATCCTTGGGAAGAACACAAAGTGCTTCAAGGGACAAAGGGATGCAGACTCAAGTATAAGCAAGCTACGACAACAACGGACTATAGTTTTCTTGCTCTCCAATTCATCCTCCTTTCAATGTATCCAAAGGGTTCCTTATATAGTGCTTCAATGGGGTAATGGAATGTCAAATTCCAGTGATCTCTAGGCATATGGAAGGCTAGGAGACAAGTGACTTGGATCCACATCACGGAAAACTCCAAAAATATTTGGCCTTTTGCACACATCCCGATGTACGGGGGTTTAAGGGTTATATCCGTGTATGGAAAATAACAGGTGTTTTTAGGGATGATCTTGGAAACATCAAAGGTACAAAAATGGTCCATGAGGTCCAAAGATTCTGCAGAGGGACAGGGAAGGACATAAATGTGTGGTAAAATCAACTGTAACAGATGCCCCCTAATGTGTGAGGTCAGAAGGGTGATACGATGGCTGAAATATATTATAATTCCATCCCAGAAGTGGAGTGATGAAGAACTAGGTGGAAGAATCAGCCATCCAACAATATAGTACAAATATCTCTGCATATTACTGCAAGTACATATAGCAGCCCCGGATACATAAGAGTACAATGGCCATGAATAGGCATGATACAAAATATGACATGTGTGGTCATCACCACATATAATATCGATAGATCAAAATCTCCATGATTAATATATACAAAGGATAATGATCTCCATGAAACCTGAAGATATACAATGGATCAAGATCTCCATAATGGCTGAAGATATCTGACATACACTAGAATCAAGTCACGATAGCTGAAATCTCATGAATACTGGCACGATCAAGGAGGTATCATATCAGACATGCCACCAATATGGAAAGTCTTCTACATAATCTGCTACAAGTACATGTCCTACTATGTGAATAGAGGTGTCGAGGTCGAACATAGTAGTCCATCGTCTGATTACTGGTCATTGATGTATACCGTTAACAGACGCGAGATCACCCACCAATAATGAAAATGGGAATCAAGGTACTAGAGTGCAATCTAACAAGTGTGAATAAATGTGTTGAGGTCGAACACTTGAAATAATCCATCGATCAGGGGACATTGATGTATTCCCAAAAACTGTTGATAGCGAGAGAACCTACCACTGATAACTATAAGTCTCAAGGCACTAAATTACTCTAGACTCCTATCCCATAATAAATGATTTGAAGTCGATGGGATGAAATCCATTGGAAGGAGGGCATTAAGGCATCCCCCATCATCTAACACGAGGTACTTCGCAAAGCTGTATAATGTGGAAGGACTAGATCATAATGTGCTCGAACCAGTACCAGTACCGGGAATGGCCGACATGCAAAGTCAAGAAAACTGAGGAATGAGCGACCCAGGCTTCAAATTCCTTCGAACAAGAGCATAAAGGCGAATGGTGACTGAATGTAGGCAACATAGACTCAATATACAAAATTGGGACATCTCTGCGACATAGGAGACATCGACAAAGGCTCCATAGGGACTGGAAGCTTAACCAGTTGGTGGAGATAAACTCAGAGAAATGAGTACAACTCCTAAAGTCAAACTATTAACGCAACCAACGGATGTGATATATAGTGCTCTGTTCGAAGGCGACATGACTCGACTGCTGCCAAAGATAACATCTTTTTCTGTCCGACTTTTTGGTTTTTTGATTTTTTTTTAACTTTTTCAAATCTTTTGAAAAGCTTGAAAAATAATAAAAGTGCTTTACAGTTACAAATCTAGGAGGAGACGAGTGTCAAGGGGAAAACAAACTAGTTCCAAGCAGTGGAACATACCTATGCTTAATGCGAGGAAACATGTGTAGGATAACGACGCTCGAGGGAAAGTCCCCTCTCGGTAAAAAATGGGGAATCAAGCTGCAAAAGATATGAAAAATGGTTCTGCTTGGCTGGAAATGAGACAAGCTTGGGTTATATGGCTGATAATCAAAGTCAAGGAAGCCAGCATAAGGCTCAATAAGGCAAGCAAAACTCATGATAATGCAATTACAATTTGACATAAGGGAGTTCTGGGGAAAATGACAACAAAAAGATCAAGAGGAGTATGAGGCTCTTGCGCAAAGTCATGGCGATACTATACAAAGGACTCCCACACCCTAAAGGAAAAATGTCGGCATGGGAACCAAATGCAAAATAGGAGCTAACTAGAGCACCCATATATGGTCAAGCTCCACCATTCACATCATGTCACTTCTAAAGGCAACAAGAAAGTTTCATGACAAGATAGAATGAGATCGTACCTAAGGTTATAATGAAATAGTCATAAGGTCATGCAAAATGCAAACGGATGTGAAACCTAACCTATATGCTAGTTTAGACATAATACCTGAAATAGGCACGAACGGGTCAAAACCACGGTCAAACTGCACTCAAAACGGACTCCTACATCATCAAATTAGTTCAAAACGGTCCAAAATGGTTAGAAATGGTAAAAAACTATAAAAAGTGGGTAAAAAATTTCAAAAAATTTCTATAAATAGTAAAAAATTTAAAAATTCCATATCATTTGAAATTTTTACCCATTTGAGCTCGAAACTTTCAACACGAATTCCGGGAGTATTGTCCGACGAAATTCGACACCGTTTGATCCAAGTAATTCCGGGAGACTCGATTTCAATATTTTTGTATATGATGGTGATGAGTAAATGATGATATGTTGAATAGTTAGTGTGATGGAATGCCTTTTGAAAAGATCCAAAACAATGATTAATATGGTTTAGTTAGAAACTATTATTTAAAATATTAATATGTTTATTTGGTTTTAATTTTTTTTTATTAACTTTAAGAAAGATGGCGCATTAACTCTAAAACATTGAAAGTGTATATGATATTTGTTTTTTGTTTTTTTGGGTTGTTTTGATTAATTAGATTCTAGACATTGTATATATATATATAACTTATTGTTAAGATAAAGTGGTTTCTTAACAGAAAAAAATTAATAAACTTCAAATAGTTAACTAATCAATAAAATCCATATGGTTGAAAAAGCCTAGAAGATGGAATATAATTTTATAAAACAAAAACAATCACATGTATGTTTCTTCAAATTCATAAAACAATCATATTTGTGTCAAATTTCAAATCAAATAACTAATCCTCCACTTCCACTTCCACTTTGAAAGATGGGCGAACAATTTCAGACATCGCTTCAATTTCATAGTAATAGGATAGCTGTGCAATTTAAAAAATCGTTCCAGCTTACAATTCCTTGCTGGAATTTTCAATGATTTTCCTGCCCCACGTCTGCACCCTCCTTTTGGTACCCCGCTAAATCAATAGCTCTAAATATATATTCATTTTTACCGTTCCAATGTATGTGGCCCTTTGCATATGTTTAAGCCGATGTTAAGTGCATTGTATGAGAGTCATGAGCTCTGAGAAGGATAAAAAGTTGCACGACGTCATGACCAAAAAAAAAAACTCAAATGGCCATCAATTATAAACCAACATTGATGCAATTATAAACGTTATTATAGTAATTTGTAGTAATTTAAGATTTCATAATATTTTTTTAAGCTGTAGAAAGCGTATCTGGGCGCAAACATCCCCTTCAAAAGTGAAATGTTCCCTAAAAGATCTTCCCAAAGCCTTAAGTTTCTTGTACATCCAAACCAAATGCTCTTCCCCAACTCTTATTCAACCTCCTTGGTCACTCCTCTCTAAACTAAATTATTATTCTTGTCTTCTCTAATCTAGACCATTATTCCTTGGATTATTTTTTTTGATAATCAACTTTCATTATTTTCCTTCAATGTTATTCACTTTACCTTAATCTTCACAAATCTTTACTAGTTAGTGTCTCATTGAAAACAATTATTTTTCAAGCCTTGCTGCTTGTGTCCCCTGTTACTACTCTTAACCATTTTACTAACGGAATTCCTATATTTATCCTTTTCCATAAAACCAAACATTTTTTATTCAAAATGCTTTTTGGAATGTGTGCAATAGACATCCAATGCACATGCTTTCCAAAACCACTTTAACTCATACAACCCATAGAACCATATGAGATTTTACTAAAAGAAATATTTTCTTTATACTAAGGAATATGTGTTTTTTTAATGTTAAATTTATTATGATTTTATTAAAATGTATTTGGGAATGTGTGCAAAGACATCCTTTCTAAAACCACTTTAACCAATACCACTTTGTGATAGCCACTTGTACCATCTTACTATGATTCTTGTTTCAAGTGTAGTATACAACTAGATCCAATCAACATGTAGTCATTGTGTTTTAAATTAATACCTAGGTTATTTATTCCTTGCTATGTAATTCACAAGAAACACATCTTTCACTTGAGTCTTCTCTTTATCTTGTAATTCATTGAAAAGCATTGAAGATTTTACCATATTGACCTTCATGCATGTTGCTATATATATACATGATCTCCTTTTAATATCATCTTCATCTCCTTTTAATATCTCCTTTTGATGCATTGAAACACCTTGAAGGTGATCAATTTATCAAAACAACAAAAGAAGATGATGGATGTCCCATTACCCAATGAATAATTTGCAAATTTGTAGCCATGTGAAGTAGTATAAGCATTAAATTTAACTAGTTCATTTTATCATAATCCTTTGCAAGATCTAATTCATCATAATCATTTGGGAATTTCATTGTCTTGATTGCATGCATTCCCTCTTATGCAATGGCCACAACATTATGGATTTGCTTATTGCATAAGAATCCAATTAGTTCATTTGAAAAAATCATGACAAGATACCCTTAACCTATTAGGAATAATTTTTGAAATATTCTTATAAACATGATTGCAAAGAAAAATAGGTCTAATATTTTCAAATATAATGGGGTATTTTCCTTTGGGGATAAGGGTTATAAAGATAGAATTTATTGTTCCTAATACCTTCCCTAAAAATCTAGATCTCCTTCCAATGATTTTTAGAACCTAATATAAAAATCCAATGTCCAACCATTTGGGTTAGGCTTCTTGCCTTTCTGAAAGAACTTAACATTGGTTTCAAATTTTTTTTAGATACTTTAGTTTCTAATTTTGAATTCATCCGATCATCAATGTTCTTGGGGAAGACTCTTAAGATTTTCATGATTTCATCGATATTGACAATTTTCGGATTTTTGGAAAGGATTTTATATTGTTGTTTTCCAACTCTTGTTATTTATTTGAAGGAGTTAACCTTAATGCCATTCAGTTTATTTGTTTCCCATATGGTGTTCATGTTCCTTTTGTGGTTTGCAAACTTGTGAAAGAACTTGGTATTACTGTCCCCTTAATGAGCTATATGGCTCTACTTTTAAGCCTCCACTACACCTTTTGTCTAAAAGAGGCTTCTTCTTTCCTTCAAGATCTTTTACGACTTTGAGTTTTTCCTTTGATAATGCCCTTGCCCCATTATTTTCAAAGAGAGTTTTTATACTTTCTTCCACTCAAGATCTTCTTGAATCTTCATATCATGATTTTTTTTCCACTCACTTACTGCTCCTTTCACTTTCTTCAAGTTATTAGCAAATTGCTTCATTGCTGAGTTTCCCAAATTGCTATGAAAAGGACTCCAAATCATTTTTACCATATACTTGAAGTCCTCATTCAGCCATGAATGCTTGAACTTAAAGGGAGTGTGAGGTTTCCACCTCTCATTTTCTAATTATGGAATATAAGCGAATGGTTAGATGATCCTCCATACCCTACCTAGGAAGTTACCCTAGCTTATCCTCCATAAGTTGCTCAACCACAGGAGATCTGTCTAACTTCTTAGATATGTAGGGACAATTTTGATTGGTTCTACATCAATGCATTTTTCAAGCTGGATAAAACCTCCTACAATGAGAATAAAAGATTGAGTCAAAATACTTCAATGAAGAAATGCTAGTAGGCGGTAAATTTCTATTCCACTTTCTTGCATCCCTTTCCAAAGACATCATAAATAACTTCATCAATACATCATCATCATAAATTCCCAACTGATACATATAAGAGTGAAAATCCGTCAAATGTTGGGTAGGTCTATCCTCATCGTCCTCTCTAAATCTAGGAAGGTAATCTTCCCATTCGTGTATGTTAAGCATAGGATTAGGAAAACTAGGTATGTCTAAGAAGTCAAGTCGAGTGGATAAATATGCCATGAGAACAATGTGGAGTCATCGATTAATATTTTATTTTCAACAACAAATATTTCTACCCAGTTGAGTCTTCACAAAAGTGGAGTCATTGAGTGAAATTGTACTTTCGTCTATTGCTCTGATTATTTATTGACCACAAATAATCATATTCTTATTGTTGCATCGAGAGGCACTCTACAACCCAGTATGGGGGGGATCTTGTAACGTTACATGTACCGTTTGTAACGTTCCTCTTGTAATTATCGACCATAGAAAATAAATTTTTAATTATCCTCCAAAAAAAATGTCGGCCACAAAAAGAACCTAATATGGGGCAGATATTGTAATGTTCCTACCTAACAAAACAATAAAAAATAAAAAAATTAATTATCGCCCAAAAACAATGTTGGTAAAAAAAACAACACAATATGAGGGAGATGTTGTAATGTTCATACTTAACAAAATAATAAAAAATAAAAAATTGAATTATCCCCCCAAAAAATATTGGTCTCGCACATGGTTTTAAAACCATGTGCAAGGCCTCCTAAACAACCCATGGTTTTATCGTACATGGTTTAGGAGGGCTTGAAAATGGTTTTAAAACCATGTACAAGGCCTCCTAAACAACCCATGGTTTTATTGTACATGGTTTAGGAGTTCTTTGCAAATAGTTTTAAGACCATGTGCAAGCTCATGGTTTTAGGAGGGCCTTGAACATGGTTTTAAAACCATGTATGGGGGAGATGTTGTGATGTTTTTTCCTAACAAAATAAAAAATAATATAAGATATTATATGTCCGCCATAAATAGTATTAAATATTAATAATAAAAGTATTATATGTCCACCTTAAATAAAACGATGTGTCTTTTGGTCTGAATCATACCAAAGTTGATAGTTGAGTGCAATGCTTAAAAAGAGGTTTGCACCTCTAAAGATTTGATCCCTCTTAGGGTTTTATAGATCCTAGGATTTGGATCTATGCTGGTTATATCCCAAGGAAAGCATCTTTTCAAGCTTTAGTCCCTGACAATAACATCATTTGATGTTGTTCCTTGAAATGTTCCTAGCTAGGAAACAATGCCAATGCATTTGTAACTATGAAATTAATCCCGAGCCTTCCTAGAACAATCCAGAAGCTCAATATGTAGAAATTGAAAAAAAATCAGACCTCAGTCACACTCTCTCTGAGTATATATAAACATGTCCCAAGTCATATCTCTTTGGAAATATGTACACATGTACCCTCTGAAACAATGTCGAATACCCTGCATCCTCCAAGGCCGAGACCAAGTGCAAGTTAACCCTCATCCCTGGAACAAAGAGAACCCCATCCTACTCAATGTATCCTACATGACAAATTTGGAATATGACATTTCCAACACCTCACACTACACTTCAATGTCCCCCTTTTGATTGAACAAACAGGTCTGGACCAGTCTTAGAAATGATACGAAATATATGCCATGTTCCAGTCATATGACGAGAGGCTCCATTTTCAATATACAAACTACCATTCTGAACAACTCCATTTCTACCAGCACTATAAATGAGGGAGAACAATTAGAACTCCTTCCCAAACCTTTTCGCAAAGTCCCTTACCTATACTAAAGCTGCAACAACTGTATCCTCCTTCTTTTTCTCCTCCGGACATTGAGAAGGAAGGTCACCATACTGGTTGCAAGCAAAACACCAAACTTCGCTAAAGTCCTTCTTGGAACTCTTCTTGCTCTTAGCAGAGAGAGCAACATTTACTTCTTCTTTCCTACACCAACCCCCTCCGGGTCTCCTCTAGCACAAAATCATCCCATAGTCGATCCCTGTTAGGGTTAACCTTGACTTGAGATCGATTCAAAGGTGGGTAGGTCTAGCACATGGTTTGTTGTAGCCCATGGTATTGTTCCATGGTATTGCATGTGTTAACCTTGACTTGGGATTGAGTCAAAGGTGGTTAGGTCTAGCACATGGTTTGGGCACATGGTTTGTTGTAGCCCATGGTATTGTCCCATGGTATTGCATGTGATTAAGCCTTTATAAGGCTTGAGGAGGCTCCATTGTAATTGTACTAAGTACTGTATTGTACTGGATGTGAGTACTGTATGGTACTGGTACTGAGTACTGTATTGTACTGGATGTGAGTACTGTATGGTACTGGTACTGAGTACTGTATTGTACTGGATGTGGGCATTGTATTGTGCTGGAAGAGAGACTATGAGAGCGTGAAGAGGAAGTGCAACGGTTTTGCTGCAGGGCGTATCCCTTCATCTTTCTGGACTGAAATAAAAGGACTGGCAAATTTGTTTGTGGATGTAGCCCATCATTTGGGTGAACCACGTTATATCTGTGTCTCTCTGTAATGTTTTATGTGTTTTTGCATCTTGTTTATTGATTTAATTCTATAATTGTTATTGCTCTGTGGTCCTGTTTTTCTAACAATTAGTATCAGAGCCAAAAGGTCTATTTGGTTTGTAAACTCGCAGGAAAGAAGGGTTCCTGGTTCAAGTGGGAGCAATGGCGGAAGAAGGAAAGTTTAGGGTCGATAAATTTAACGGCCAAAACTATCAGTTATGGAAGATGCAAATGGAGGACTATCTGTACCAGAAATATCTGTACCTGTCGTTGGGCGGAAAAGCAAAACAGCCAATGGCTATGAAGGATGAAGAATGGGAGGTTCTTGACAGAAAGGCACTAGGAACAATACGGTTGTGCCTGGCTTCGTCAGTGGCCTTCAATATTTCGAAAGAAATAACAACAGAGGGTGTGATGAGCGCATTGAGTAAGCTCTACGAAAAACCCTCGGCTTCTAACAAGGTATTTTTAATGAAGCGTTTATTTAATATGAAGATGTTGGAAAGTGGATCTGTTGCTGACCATTTAAATGAGTTTAATACACTTACCAATCAGTTAAGTTATGTAAAAGTGAACTTTGATGATGAGGTTAGGGCTCTTCTAATATTGTGCTCATTGCCAGAAAGCTGGAATAGCTTGGTCATGGCTGTAAGTAACTCTGTCCCTAGTTCAAGCACTCTTAAGTTTGATGATGTTGTTAGTGTTATTCTTAGCGAGGAAATGCGAAGGAAAAGCACAGGTGAGACATCAGGTAATGCGTTGACCATGGAGAGCAGAGGGAGACAAAAAGAGAGAGGAAGGAGCCCAAGAAATCGCGGCAAGTCTAAAAAGGGAAGATCCAAGTCCAGATTCCGAAAAATAGAATGCTAGAACTGCGGTAAGAAAGGACATCTAAAGAAAGACTGTAGAGCACCAAAGAAGAAAGGTGAGAGGCAGCAAGAGACTACCCAGGAAGCAAATGTAGCAGGTGATGTGTTACAAGATGCTTTGATTCTTGCATTAGATAATAATAGTGATTACTGGGTAGTAGATTCAGGGGCTTCATGTCATGCTACACCCCATAGGAAATTCTTTTATGATTATGTTCAAGGTGATTTTGGGCATGTGTTATTGGGGGATGATGAACCATGTAAAATTGTTGGAAAGGGTAAGGTATGGATTAAACTAAATAATGGAAATGACTGGTTGCTAAAGGATGTAAGGCAAATTCCTGCTATGAAAAGAAATCTGATCTCAACAGGGCAGTTGGGAGATGGCAGATGTTTGTCTACATTTGGATAAACGTGGTGGAAGGTCACTAAAGGATCAATGGTAATTGCAAAAGGAAATAGGATAGGTACATTATATTTATGTCCTCATACCACTGATTATTCTATTTCTGTAGCTTCCACAGAAACAAGTGCAGCGTTGTGGCATCATAGGCTTGGCCACATGAGTGAGAAGGGGATGCAGATTCTCCACTCAAGGAAACTACTTCCAGATCTGAAGCAGGTAAGTTTGGAATTTTGTGAGAACTGTGTTTATGGAAAACAGAAGAGAGTTAGATTTCTCAGGGTTGGGAAACAAAAGAAGAATGAAAAGTTAGAGCTTGTCCATACAGATGTATGGGGACCAGCTCAGGTACAATCTCTTGGTGGCTCTCATTATTATGTTACTTTTATTGATGATGCAACTAGAAAAACTTGGGTTTATTGCATTAGACAGAAATCTGATGTGTTTGATACTTTTAAGAAGTGGAAAGATTTGGCTGAGAATGAGACAGGAAAAAGGTTGAAATGTCTCAGATCTGATAATGGAGGTGAGTACTGCAGCAAGGAGTTTGACAGTTACTGTTCACACAATGGGATTCGTAGAGAGAAGACAGTCCCTGGAACACCCCAATAAAATGGCGTGTTAGAAAGGATGAATAGAACAATCATGGAGCGTGCAAGGTGTATGAGATTGCATGCAGGGTTTCCCTTACAGTTTTGGGCTGATGCTGTGAACACTGCTGTTTATTTAATAAACAGAGGGCCTTCAAGCGCTTTGGATGGTGGAATTCCAGAGGAGGCATGGACAAGTAAACAGGTAAAATACTCATTTATGAGAACTTTTGGTTGTGAAGCATTTGTCCATATTGATAAAGATGATAGAACAAAGCTTGAGGCTAAATCCAAGAAATGTACCTTTATTGGATACGGGGTTGATGATTTTGGTTATCGCTTATGGGATCTTAAAAATAGAAAAATCATTAGGAGTAGAGATGTAGTATTCAATGAAAAGGTCATGTACAAAGATTAGTTGCAGGGAAAGAAAGAAGAAAAGGAAAACACAGAGTACATAGTGCTTGATGAAATCAAAGAAAATGAAGTTCCAAAAGCACTAGAAAATCAAGAGTAGCAGCAGGTACCTAAAACTCCTGCAACTGTAAGAAGTTATACCAGGTTAAGTAGACCCCCTGAACGATTCTCTCCTTCACTGTATTATTTATTGATGACTGATTCTGGTGAGCTAGAATGTTTTGAAGAAGCAATGCAGGTAGAAACTAGAAAGAAGTGGGAGCAAGGCATGGATGAGGATATGGACTCATTGGTAAGAAACCATACTTGGGATCTGGTTAAGTTTCCTGCAGGAAAAAGGGTATTGCAAAATAAATGGGTTTACAGGTTGAAGGAAGAAGATGGAGGAAAGAAGCGGTACAAGGCTAGACTTGTTGTAAAGGGGTTTGCACAAAAGAAAGGTATAGAATTTGATGAAATATTTTCTCCTGTTGTTAAAATGAATTCAATTAGAACTATTTTAAGTCTAGTGGCGGTAGAATATTTGCATCTTGAACAATTAGATGTAAAAACGGCCTTTCTCCATGGGGATTTGGAGGAAGAGATTTATATGCAGCAGCCACAAGGGTATGAGGTCAAAGGGAAGGAGAATTTGGTTTGAAGGTTGAATAAGAGCTTGTATGGCCTGAAGCAAGCTCCAAGGCAGTGGTATTTAAAATTTGATAAGTTTATGACAGAACAAGGTTATGATAGATGTCATTCTGACCACTGTGTTTATTTCAAGAGGCTAGATAATGGAAGATATATTATCTTGTTATTGTATGTGGATGACATGCTTGTTGCAGGGTCTAACATGCAGGATACAAATGTGCTCAAAAGAAAACTAGCTAAATCATTTGCGATGAAGGATTTGGGTGCTGCAAAGCAAATCCTTGGTATGAGAATAACAAGAGACAAGAAAAATCGCAAATTGACATTGTCTCAAGGTGAGTACATAGAAAAGGTGTTGCAGAGGTTTAGAATGCAGAATGCAAAACCAGTCAGCACACCTTTGGCAAGCCATTTCAGACTAAGCAAGCATATGTGTCCAGAGACATAGGAAGAGATAGATCACATGTCCAAGATTCCCTATTCATCAGCAGTTGGGAGCTTGATGTATGCCATGGTGTGCACAAGACCAGATATTGCACACGTAGTGGGAGTTGTGAGCAGGTATATGAATAATCCAGGTAAAGAGCATTGGAAAGCAGTACAGTGGATTCTCAGGTATTTGAGATGTACCACTTCTCATGCATTATGTTTTGGAGGTTTAGACACTGTTCTACAGGGATATGTTGATGCAGATATGGCTGGTGATAAAGACAGCAGGAGGAGCACCAAAGGGTATGTGTTCATTGTAGGTGGAACAACAGTAAGTTGGATTTCAAAACTGCAACAGGTTGTTACACTTTCAACAACAGAAGTAGAGTATGTTGCTGCTACAGAGGCTAGTAAGGAGATGATTTGGTTGCAGAGGTTCATGGAAGAATTGGGTAAGAAACAGGAGAATATTAGGCTATACAGTGACAGCCAGAGTGCCATTCATCTTGCAAAGAACTCAGTCTTTCATTCAAGGAATAAACATATAGAACTCAAGTACCACTTCATAAGATCTGTTCTAGATGAAGAACTGTTAAAACTGGAAAAGATTCACACTAGCCAGAATCCTGCAGACATGTTGACGAAGGGAGTAACCAGAGAGAAAATGAGTTCCTGCTCAGTTTCTGTTGGCCTTAAAGCATGAAGGTGAAAAGAAGAAATTTGCCAAGTCCAAGGTCCAGCAAGTGCAGCAGCGGTAGAGTTGCTGTGATTAGTCACCATGAAGGCACATAAAAATGTAATGGAGCGGTTTGCATGTAAATGGGCATATGGCTATAAGACCTGGTAAGGCATGCATACCCCTGATAACTCACTGGTAAAGATAGGTGATAGGGGGGTGTATGTAAGATTCCTCGGTAAATACTTGAGGGGAGTTGGTGATTACTCCAAGTCAAGTTTAAAGGGGGGATTGTTAGGGTTAACCTTGACTTGAGATCGAGTCAAAGGTGGTTAGGTCTAGCACATGGTTTGGGCACATGGTTTGTTGTAGCCCATGGTATTGTCCCATGGTATTGCATGTGTTAACCTTGACATGGGATTGAGTCAAAGGTGGTTAGGTCTAGCACATGGTTTGGGCACATGGTTTGTTGTATCCCATGGTATTGTCCCATGGTATTGCATGTGATTAAGCCTTTATAAGACTTGAGGAGGCTCCATTGTAATTGTACTGAGTACTGTATTGTACTGGATGTGAGTACTGTATGGTACTGGTACTGAGTACTGTATTGTACTGGATGTGAGTAATGTATGGTACTGGTACTGAGTACTGTATTGTACTAGATGTGGGCATTGTATTGTGCTGGAAGAGAGACAGTGAGAGCGTGAATAGGAAGTGCAACGGTTTTGCTATAGGGCGTATCCCTTCATCTTTCTGGACTGAAATAAAAGGACTGGCAAATTTGTTTGTGGACATAGCCCATCGTTTGGGTGAACCACGTTATATCTGTGTCTCTCTGTAATGTTTTATGTGTTTTTGCATCTTGTTTATTGATTTAACTGTATAATTGTGAATGCTCTGTGGTCCTGTTTTTCTAACAATCCTAGCTAGAAGGAATGTTCTTCCTAGAAACAATAGCTTCCATGAAAACACCCCATGGATTGGCAACGCCATTTATGGTTGTCCTCCTAAGTTCATTTCCTAAAATAGTCTCCCCAATAGCTGCAAGCTCATCCCTCACCTGTGTGATCTTCCTAAGGTAATAAGTCACACTCTCATCGTTGGTCATTCTGGTACTCTTAAGATTCTCCTTAAGCACCATCTTTTGGTTCCTATTAGAGCTTTGGTAGAGATTGGTCAAGGACTCCCACATAAGATAAGCATGAGTCTTACTCGTATGTGTGGAACAACATGATCTTTGAAAGCATCAAGGATGATCCCCTTTTCCTTTATGCCCTTCTTATCGAAGGCAACCAATGCAATAACATGAGTAGGAATCTAAATGGGATTAGTTGTAGTATGGTTCACTACCTCATCCCACAACTCATTCTCTTCTCTTGCAGTATGAGCATTATTCTCTCCTTCCACACATCCATTACAACATGATTTTCCTGCCCCACGTCTGCGCCCTCCTTTTGGTACCCTGCTAAATCAATAGCTCTAAATATATATTCAATTTTACCATTCCAATGTGTATGGCCCTTTGCATATGTTTAAGCCGATGTTAAGTGCATTGTATGAGAGTCATGAGCTCTAAGAAGGATGAAAAGTTGCACGACGTCATGACTAAAAAAAACTCAAATGGCCATCAATTATAAACCAACGTGAATGCAATTATAAACGTTATTATAGTAATTTAAAATTTCATAATATTTTTTTAAATAATAAAAAATAAATTTTTTAAGATGTTGGTTGCACTAAAGATAAAGGTCTGGTGGCAAGCCTGATAAAAAATTCTAAGTGGGCATTGTTCAATCGTATAATCTCAAATCGAATAAGCACAACATATAATATTTAGAAAATATTACTGAGCAAATATTAACATTTTTTTAATAGTTTTTCTTGATATACGATTACGCAGTGATAACAAAATAGTGAATCCAGAACAATACTGTTTCAAATAGATATCGGGGTTCCAACAAATTAACCAAAAAAGGGACAAAACTGTAAACCTCTGTGACAAATTCAATTCCTAGATATTGGTTCTCTTTGTTAAAAAAAATGAATGTTTGAAATCAAGAAACTTGAGTTTGTAAGAAGACAATTTTCATACCTTTATCTCATTGTTGATGTAAATATCCAGGTGCAAGTTTTAGTCTACTTTGAGTGTTCAAATTGTGAGTATTACTTGAATATAGTTGTATATTTATATGAGTATAAAATTTTTTATTTTTAATTATAAGACAACATGTTATAAGTTTTTTTTTACTTATTATTATTATTATTATTATTGAGCCGACATGTGCCATATCAACGTTACAGACGGGACACATCCAGCCCATTTGAGCTGTAGAAAGCACCTCTTGGCGCAAACATCCCCTTCAAAAGTGAAATGTTCCCTAAAAGATCTTCCCAGAGCCTTAAGTTTCTTGTACATCCAAACCAAATGCTCTTCCCCAACTCTTATTCAACCTCCTTGGTCACTCCTCTCTAAACTAAATTATTATTCTTGTCTTCTCTAATCTAGACCATTATTCCTTGGATTATTTTTTTTGATAATCAACTTTCATTATTTTCCTTAAATGTTATTCACTTTATCTTAATCTTCACAAATCTTTAGCAGTTAGTGTCTCATTGAAAACAATTATTTTTCAAGCCTTGCTGCCTGTGTCCTGTTGCTACTCTTAACCATTTTACTAAAGGAATTCCTATATTTATCCTTTTCCATAAAACCAAACATTTTTTATTCAAAATGCTTTTTGGAATGTGTGCAATAGACATCCACTGCACATGCTTTCCAAAACCACGTTAACTCATACCACCCATATAACCATATGAGATTTTACTAAAATAAATATTTTTTTTATACTAAGGAATATGTGTTTTTTAATATTTAAATTTATTATGATTTTATTAAAATGTATTTGGGAATTTGTGCAAAGACATCCTTTCTAAAACCACTTTAACCAATACCACTTTGTGATAGCCACTTGTACCATCGTACTATGATTCTTGTTTCAAGTGTAGTATACAACTAGATCCAATCAACATGTAGTCATTGTGTTTAAAATTAATACCTAGGTTATTTATTCCTTGCTATGTAATTCACAGGAAACACATCTTTCACTTGAGTCTTCTCTTTATCTTGGAATTCATTGAAAAGCATTGAAGATTTTACCATATTAACCTTCATGCATGTTGCTATATATATATGATCTCCTTTTAATATCTTCTTCATCTCCTTTTAATATCTCCTTTTGATGCATTGAAACACCTTGAAGGTGATCAATTTATCAAAACAACAAAAGAAGATAATGGATGTCCCATTACCCAATGAATAATTTGCAAATTTGTAGCCATGTGAAGTAGCATAAGCATTAAATTTAACTAGTTCATTTTATCATGATCCTTTGCAAAATCTAATTCATCATAATCCTTTGGGAATTTCATTGTCTTGATTGCATGCATTCCCTCTTGTGCAATGGCCACAACATTGTGGATTTGCTTATTGCATAAGAATCCAGTTAGTTCATCTGAAAAAATCATGACAAGATACCCTTAACCTATTAGGAATAATTTTTGAAATATTCTTATAAACATGATTGCAAAGAAAAATAGGTCTAATTTTTTCAAAGATAATGGGGTATTTTCCTTTGGGGATAAGGGTTATAAAGATAGAATTTATTGTTCATAATACCTTCCCTAAAAATCTAGATCTCCTTCCAATGATTTTTAGAACCCAATATTAAAGTCCAATGTCCAGCCATTTGGGTTAGGCTTCTTGCCTTTCTGAAAGAACTTAACATTGGTTTCAACTTTTTCTTAGATACTTTAGTTTCTAATTTTGAATTCATTCGATCATCAATGTGCTTGGGGAAGACTCTTAAGATTTTCATGATTTCATCGATATTGACAATTTTTGGATTTTTGGAAAGGGTTTTATAGTGTTGTTTTCCAACTCTTGTTATTTATTTGAAGGAGTTAACCTTAATGCCATTCAGTTTATTTGTTTCCCAAATGGTTTTCATGTTCCTTTTGTGGTTTGCAAACTTGTGAAAGAACTTGGTATTACTGTCCCCTTAATGAGCTATATGGCTCTACTTTTAAGCCTCCACTACACCTTTTGTCTAAAAGAGGCTTCTTATTTCCTTCAAGCTCTTTTACGACTTTGAGTTTTTCCTTTGATAATGCCCTTGCCCCATTATTTTCAAAAAGATATTTTATACTTTCTTCCACTCAAGATCTTCTTGAATCTTCATATCATGATTTTTTTCCCACTCGCTTACTGCTCCTTTCACTTTCTTCAAGTTATTAGCAAATTGCTTCATTGCTGAGTTTCCCAAATTGCTATAAAAGGCCTCCAAATCATTTTTACCATATACTTGAAGTCCTCATTCAACCATGAATGCTTGAACTTAAAGGGAGCTTGAGGTTTCCATCCCTCATTTTCTAATTATGGAATATCAGCGAATGGTTAGGTGATCCTCCATACCCTACCTAGGAAGTTACCCTAGCTTATCCTCCATAAGTTGCTCGACCACAAGAGATATGTCTAACTTATTAGATATGTAGGGACAATTTTGATTGGTTCTACATCAATGCGTTTTTCAAGCTGGATAAAACCTCCTACAATGAGAATAAAAGATTGAGTGAAAATACTTCAATGAAGAAATGCTAGTAGGCGGTAAATTTCTATTCCACTTTCTTGCATCCCTTTCCAAAGACATCATAAATAACTTCATCAATACATCATCATCATAAATTCCCAACTGATACATATAAGAGTGAAAATCCGGCAAATGTTGGGTAGGTCTATCCTCATTGTCCTCTCTAAATCTAGGAAGGTAATCTTTCCATTCTTGTATGTTAAGCATAGGATTAGGAAAACTAGGTATGTCTAAGAAGTCAAGTCGAGTGGCTAAATATGCCATGAGAAAAATGTGGAGTCATCGATTGATATTTTATTTTCAACAACAAATATTTCTACCCAGTTGAGTCTTCAAAAAAGTGGAGTCATCGGGTGAAATTGTACTTTAGTCTATTGCTCTGATTCTTTATTGACCACAAATAATCATATTCTTATTGTTGCATCGAGAGGTGCTGTACAACCTAGTATGGGGGAAATCTTGTAACATTACATGTACCATTTGTAACGTTCCTCTTGTAATTATCGACCATAGAAAATAAAATTTTAATTATCCTCCAAAAAAAATTTCGGCCACAAAAAGAACCTAATATGGGGTAGATATTGTAATGTTCCTACCTAACAAAACAATAAAAAATAAAAAAATAAATTATCGCCCAAAAACAATGTTGGTAAAAAAAAACAACACAATATGGGGGAGATGTTGTAATGTTCATACTTAACAAAATAATAAAAAATAAAAAATGAATTATCCCGCCAAAAAATATTGGTCCTGCACATGGTTTTAAAACCATGTGCAAGGCCTCATAAACAACCCATGGTTTTATCGTACATGGTTTAGGAGGGCTTGAAAATGGTTCTAAAACCATGTGCAAGGCCTCCTAAACAACCCATGGTTTTATTGTACATGGTTTAGGAGTTCTTTGGAAATGGTTTTAAGACCATGTGCAAGCCCATGGTTTTAGGAGGGCCTTGAACATGGTTTTAAAACCATGTATGGGGGAGATGTTGTGATGTTTTTTCCTAACAAAATAAAAAATAATATAAGATATTATATGTCCGCCATAAATAGTATTAAATATTAATAATAAAAGTATTATATGTCCACCTTAAATAAAAAGATGTTTCTTTTGGTCTGAATCATACCAAAGCTGATAGTTGAGTGCAATACTTAAAAAGAGGTTTGCACCTCTAAAGATTTGATCCCTCTCAGGGCTTTATAGAGCCTAGGATTTGGATCTATGCTGGTTATATCCCAAGGAAAGCAACATTTCAAGCTTTAGTCCCCGACAATAACATCATTTGATGTTGTTCCTTGAAATGTTCCTAGCTAGAAAACAATGCCAATGCATTTGTAACTATGAAATTAATCCCGAGCCTTCCTAGAATAGTACAGAAGCTCAATATGTAGAAATTGAAAAAAAATCAGACCTCAGTCACACTCTCTCTGAGTATATATAAATATGTCCCAACTCATATCTCTTTGGAAATATGTACACATGTCCCCTCCGAAACAATGTCAAATACCCTGCATCCTCTGAGGCTGAGACCGAGTGCAAGTTAACCCTCATCCCTGGAACAAAGAGAACCCTATCCTGCTCAATGTATCCTGCATGACAAATTTGGAATATGACATTTCCAACACCTCACACTACACTTGCATGTCCCCCTTTTGATTGAGCAAACTGGTCTGGACCAGTCTTAGAAATGATACAAAATATATGCCTTGTTCCAGTCATATGATGAGAGGATCCATTGTCAATATACAAACTACCATTCTGAACAACTCCATTGCTACCAGCACTATAAATGAGGGAGAACAATTAGAACTCCTTCTCGAACCTTTTCGCAAAGTCCCCTACCTATACTAAAGCTGCAACAACTGTATCCTCCTTCTTATTTTTCTCCCCAGGACATTGAGAAGGAAGGTCACCATACTGGTTGCAAGCAAAACACCAAATTTCGCTAAAGTACTTCTTGGAACTCTTCTTGCTCTTAGCAGAGAGAGCAACATTTACTTCTTCTTTCCTGCACCAACCCCCTCTGGGTCTCCTCTAGCACAAAATCATCCCATAGTCGATCCCAGCTGGAAGGAATGTTCTCCCTAGAAACAATAGCTTTCACGAAAACACCCCATGGATTGGCAACGCCATTTATGGTTGTCCTCATAAGTTCATTTCCCGAAATAGTCTCCCCAATACCTGCAAGCTCATCCCTCACCTGTGTGATCTTCCTAAGGTAATAAGTCACACTCTCATCGTTGGTCATTCTTGTACTCTTAAGATTCTCCTTAAGCACCATCTTTTGGTTCCTATTAGAGCTTTGGTACATATTGGTCAAGGACTCCCACATAAGATAAGCATGAGTCTTACTCGTATGTGTGGAACAACATGATCTTTGAAAGCATCAAGGATGATCCCCTTTTCCTTTATGCCCTTCTTATTGAAGGCAACCAATGCAATAACATGAGTTGGAATCTGAATGGGATTAGTTGTAGTATGGTTCACTACCTCATCCCACAACTCATTCTCTTGCAGTATGAGCATTATTCTCTCCTTCCAAGGAACAAATTTTCCAGCCCGATCCAATCTATCCTCAAACCTCAAACTGGTAGCCATATTAGAGAATAAATACAATCCACCAAAAGAACAAGAGTTTCACTCTTTCCACACCACTTGCAAAGCATATGCAGATAATGTCTTCCAATACATAAGTTGTTAAAAAAACAACAATAACCCTTGCCCAACAACTCAACAATACTATTGCACCCACAATCAACTGTTAACACAGAGGCTCAGCTTTGATACCAAGCAGAAAATTGATAAAAAAATCAGGCCTCAGTCATTCAGACATTTTCTCAAACACTTAGCTTAACCCAGATTTCAGTCTTAAACTAGCATTAATAAAAAATACTTCACATGCATTTAAGACAACAACCATGAAACTGAAACACTGAAACTAAGTCTGTTTTGCAGCAGAAAATGACATATAACAACAGACTAATAAACCATATAAACAACAGAATTTTGTTCAATATTACCCTGGAAAAATCCCATCTAGGGAAAACCAGTCCAAGCGTATTTTATTCAGCATTTTCAAGCAAAAATAATTGAATTTACAACACCATTTAACCAGCAATAAATTACTGTACCAACACCTATATTTATGTGCAACACCTCAATTTGCATGCCCAAACAACAGTACGACCTGTATGGGCTCCATCACAAGAGCACCTCCTCGAAAACTATGCCCAACACCTAGTTTTGTGTTCCCAGCAATCCATACAACCTATACAAGCTTCCTCGATTTGCATGCAGCAAAAAAACACCTTGAAATTCATGCCGGCATAAAATTATGGCCATGTTATATGACCCATCTATTTGTACAATACAACCCAAAATAAAATAATGCTTCTTGGGAAGCGTGCCCTCTCATTGAGAAATTTGCTCCCTCTCTCTGAAAATCAAACTTCCCAAATGTTGACTCTTGGAAAATGTTTTCCCTTCTTTCGCACACTACCCTGGGTTCTCTCTTATAACTAAAAAAGTGACTTTTCACCTTCCCCAATCCCTAAATCCAATTGTCAAGATTTAATATTGCATTTACATGATCAATGTTTCAAATACTTTCCCTCCAAGATTGGTTACATTTAATTTTTAATAAAGTCACTTTTTAGTTTCTGAAATATCTGCACTTTATTTCATAAGGTCACTTTATAAAAATAAAACAAGGGAATACTTTATAAAAATTCACATTACATAAGAGTCGCTTTTAAAGGAGGTACTCACTACCATCATCATCATCATCAAGTCCCATCCTCAAATCCATCACACTTTTCATAGTAGGAGCTTCGTCTGAACCTAGAACTAACGCTACTATTTTCACTGAGCTCAAATAGGAAGATAACCTCCTGGCATCAACAATGAACCCTAAGCTCCTAAGAGAATCTATTCTCCAATCTTGAGCATTGGTTCGCTCATACTAGATGAGCCTTCTGCCCGTACTCATAAAAGATTCCCTCTCTTTCATCAAAACTTGAGATTGTAACCTTTGCGCCATTGCAACCTTAGGAGCCTCCTGCTTCGCATCCGACTCATCAACCGTGGGTTGTGCACTGAACTTGTACATCTCATTGAACCGATCACCAATCAACTATGGATGAATCGGTCCCACTCTCTCTGAGTATATATAAACGTGTCCTAGATCATCTCTCTCTGGAAATATGTACACATGTCCCCTCCAAAACAATGTTGAATGCCCTGCATCCTCTAAGGCTAGGACTGAGATCAAGTTAACCCTCATCCATGGAACAAAGAGAACCCCATACTACTCTATGTATCCTCCATGAAAAATCTAGAATCTGACATGTCCAACTCCTCACATTGCACGCTCGTGTCCCCCCTTTTATTGAACAAACTGGTATGGACTAGTCTCAGAAATGATACAAAATATATGCCATATTCGAGTCATATGACAAGAGGCTCCACTGTGACCAACTACCATTATGAACATCTCCATTGCTACCGACTCTAGAAATAAGGGAGAACAACAAGAAATCCTTCTCAAAACGTTTCACAAAGTCCTCTACATATGTTGAAGCTACAACAATCGTATCCTCCTCCTCCTTATTCTTTTTATTATTGGGAAACTTAGAAGCAAGGTGACCATAGTGGCTGCAAACCAAACATCGAACTTTGCTTAAGTCCTTGGAATTCTTCTTGCTCTTAGCAGAAAGAGCATCATTTTCTTCTTCTTCCATACGGATTGACGAACTATCCTGCACTAACCCCCTCTCGGTCTCCTCCTACACAAAATCATCCCAGAGATGATCCCAAGTAGGCATGTTCTCCCTGGAAACAATAGCTTCCACAAAAACACCCCATAGATTGGCCACACCATTTATGGTTGTCCTCACAAGTTCATTGCCCGAAAAAGTATCCACAATAGCAACAAGCTCATCCCTCACTTGTGTGATCTTTGTAAGGTGAGAAGTCACACTCTCATCTTTGGCCATTCTCATACTCTTTAGCTTCTCCCTAAGAACCATCTTCCAGTTCATATTGGAACTTTGGTATAGATCGGTCAAGGACTCCCATTTAAGATAAGCACGAGCCTTACTCGTAATGTGCAAAATAACATGATCCTTGACATCATCAAGGATGATCCTCTTAGCCTTTATGTCCTTCTTATTGAATGTAGCCAATGCAATAGCATCAATAGGAATCTAAATGGGATTAGTTGTAGTATGGTTCACCACCTCATCCCACAACTCATTCTCTTGCAGTATGAGCACTATTCTGACCTTCCAAGGAATAAAGTTTCCAGCCCCATCCAATCTTTCCTCTAACCTCAAACTGGTAGGAATCTCAGAGAATTAAACTAATTTACCAAAAGAACAAGTGTTTAAAAAGCAGATAAGGTCTTCTAATACTCACATGCAGATAAGGTGTCCACATCACCTGCAAATCACATGCAGATAAGGTCTTCTAATACTCAAGTTGTTAAAAAAAGCAACAATAACCCTTTCCCAACAACTTAATAATATTGTTGCACCCATAATAATATGTTAACATAGAGCCTCAACTCTGATACCATGTAGAAATTTGACAAAAATTCATACCTCATCATTCAGACATTTTGTCAAACACTCAACTTAACCCAGATTTTAGTCTTAAACTATCATTAATAAAAATACTTCACAAGCATTTAAACCAACAACCATGAAGATGAAACACTGAAACTAAGTCTATTTTGCAGGATAAATGGACATATAAAAACATACTGATAAGCCATATAAACAACATAATTTTGGTCAATATGACCCTGGAAAAAACCCTACGGGGAAAACTAGTCCAAGAGTATTTTATTCAGCATTTTCAGACAAAAATAATTGAATTTATAGTAGCATTTAACCAGCAATAAATGATTGTACCATCACCTCAATTTATGTGCAGCACCTCGATTTGCATGCCAAAATAGTAGTACATCCTGTACGGCCTCCACCACAGCATCACCTCCTCAAAAATTATGCCTAACACCTCGTTTTGCTTACCCAAAAATCCATACGGCATATACTTCCTTCCTCGATTTGTGTGTAGCAAAACAACACCTCAAAATTCGTGCCAACAAAAAATATGGCCCAACAGTATGACCCATCAATCTGTATAGTACGACCCAACAAAAAAAAATCTTGGGAAATGTGCCTCTCCTTGGGATTCCGGCATTCTCCTTGAGAAATTTTCTCATTCTCTTTAAAAATCAAACTTGTGAAATGCTCACTCTTGGAAAATGTATTCCCTTGTCTTGCACACAACCCTAGGTTCTCTCTTAAAACTAGAAAGTGACTTTTCACCTTCTCCAATCCCTAAATCCAAAGGTCAAGTTTTAATCTTGCCTTTACATGCTCAACGGTTCATATACTTTCCCTCCAAAATCGGTTACATTTATTTTTTAATAAAGTCACTTTTCACTTTATGAAATATGTGCACTTTATTTCATAAAGTCACTTTATAAAAATAAAACAAGGGAATACTTTATAAAAAGTTACATTACATCGGAGTCACTTTCAAAACAAGATTATAAAACACCATTAAAAAGTTAAGTAGCCTAGTTAGTGCATGGTCACTTCTGGATACAAGACACAACTATGCGGAGTGCCTCCAAGGATAAATAGATAACACTCCCTCTTATCGAGCGAGGTACTCACTACCATCATCATCGTCGTCATCAGGTATCATCCTCAAATCCTTCACACACAACATAATTTGAGCCCGAAATCCGACGGATTCCATGTCTGAAATTCGACAGACACCTGTCTATTATTCGACAAATTCCTTTTTTTTGTTGTCGGTGAGACTTCGTCGGATATTCGACCCCTTCTCTTACACCGTCGAATTTTTGATGACAAGGTCGTCAAATTTCAAACAACAAGGTCGTCGAATGTCAGACGACAAGGTCGTTGAATTTCATACGACAATTCATCGAATGTTAGACAACAAGTTGTCAAATTTTAGACGACAAGTCGTAGAATTTCAAACGACAAGTCGTCGAATTTCAGATGACAAGGTCGTTGAATTTTAGGCGACAAGGTCGTCGGACGAGGGCCCCAGGATGTTGGAAATGTGACAAAAATATACCATCAGAGCCACAACACCGTCGTCGGATTGACATGAAATCCGAAAACAACTGCTAGTCATTAAACGTCGGATAACCGATGAGGTACTGTATTTTAATAAAAAAAATTGCAAATTCAAATGATTTTCAGAATTGCAAATTCAATGATTTCCATATCAACGTGATCTTATCTCTTGGGTTCACCATGATCTGAATAAGAGAAAATAAAACCCTTTTATTAAACCCTTGCTCATAAACCAATTAAAAATATCATTATGTCAACCTGAGGGTTTATGTTATGAATGATAAAATTTCCTCTATGACGCAAGTCAAATTCCATTGATGAAGAATTCAACACTTAGGGTTCTAGAATTGAGACCAATTACATTCAACTGAGTATAGGGTCTATCCATACAATTATATTGATTATATTAAAGCATATTAAAGCATATTTAATATTGTTATAGGATTCAATGTGACTTGTATCTTGAAAATAAACACACTTTTGAAATTGGCCTCATAGAGAATAACACAAGTTATAATGTTACAAGACTGCCTCAATTTTAGCACTAGCAACTTCAACCTCAACCTCAATTATGGACAAAGAGTCAAATCTTGTATACATATTCATAACAAATGGAAACACTAGCCTTTTGGATATAATATCAATAAAAATTTTCATAAAATAACAAAATACTATCACCATGGTTATGTCAATTCCACAAAATTATAATATTGTAGTGTCTGTTATTCCAAGAATCATACATCGTATATGAATAAATTTGCTAACCCAAAAAAAGAGTAACCCTACAAAAATAATATACAAAGCGGAGTTAGCAGTAACAATTGCAATATTATCAAATTTTCAAAAGCCAAATACAATTGCAAAAGTTGCTCTGAGATATTTACAAAAAGATTCAAGTCTCTAACGGAAGA